>CAHIKZ030001202.1:925000-1030000 GCA_903632075.3 Acanthosepion pharaonis
CAACCTGTTGTATGTAGGTAGGTTCCCATTCAACATGGTGTATGTAGGTTGATTTCTTTTCAGCCTGGTGCATGGCGGGAGGTTTCTTGTCAGCCTGGTGTATGTAGGTAGGTTTCTTGTCAGCCTGGTGTATGTAGGAAGATTTCCTTTCAGCCTGGTGTATGTAGGAAGATTTCCTTTCAGCCTGGTGTATGTAGGTAGATTTCTTTTCAGCCTGGTGTATATAGGTAGATTTCTTTTCAGCTTGGTGTATGTAGTAGATTTCCTTTGAGCCTGGTATATGGAGGGAGGTTCCCTTTCAACTTGGTGTATGTAGGTAGATTTCCTTTTCAGCCTGGTGCATGTAGGTAGATTTCTTTTCAGCTTGGTGAATGTAGTAGATTTCCTTTTTCAGCCTGGTATATGGAGGGAGGTTCCCTTTCAACTTGGTGTATGTAGGTAGATTTCCTTTCAGCCTGGTGCATGTAGGTAGATTTCTTTTCAGCCTGGGGTATGTAGGTAAATTTCTTTTCAGCCTGGTGTATGTAGGTGGATTTCCTTTTAGCTTGGTGTATGTAGGTAGATTTCTTTTCAGCCTGGTTCATGTAGGTAGATTTCTTTTCAGCCTGGTGTATGTAGGTAGATTTCCTTTCAGCCTGGTGTATGTAGGTAGATTTCCTTTTAGCTTGGTGTATGTAGGTAGATTTCCTTCCAGCCTGTCGTATGGAGGGAGTTTCCCTTTCAACTTGGTGTATGTAGGTAGATTTCTTTTCAGCCTGGTGTATATAGGTTGATTTCCTTTCAACCTGGTGTATGTAGCTAGATTTCATTTCAACTTGGTGTATGTAGATAGGTTTCCTTTCAGCTTGGTGTATGTAGGTAGATTTCTTTTCAACCTGGTGTATGTAGGTAGGTTTCTTTTCAACCTGGTGTGTGTAGGTAGATTTCCATTCAGCCTGGTACATGAAGGTAGATTTCCTTTCAGCCTGGTGTATGTAGATAGGTTTCTTTTCAACCTGGTGTATGTAGGTGGATTTCCATTCAGCCTGGTACATGAAGGTAGATTTCCTTTCAGCCTGGTGTATGTAGGTAGATTTCTTTTCAGCCTGATGCATGTAGGAAGATTTCCTTTCAACTTGGTGAATGTACGTAGATTTCTTTTCAGTCTTGTGTATGTAGATAGGTTTCATTTCAGATTGGTGTATGTAGGTAGATTTCTTTTTCAACCTGATGTATGTAGGAAGAGTTCCTTTCAACTTGGTTAATGTAGGTAGATTTCTTTTCAGCCTGGTGAATATAGATAGGTTTCCTTTCTGTTTGGTGTATGTAGGTAGATTTCTTTTTCAGCCTGGTGTATGTAGGAAGATTTCCTTTCAGCCTGGTGTATGTAGGAAGATTTCCTTTCAGCCTGGTGTATGTAGGTAGATTTCTTTTCAGCCTGGTGTATATAGGTAGATTTCTTTTCAGCTTGGTGTATGTAGTAGATTTCCTTTCAGCCTGGTATATGGAGGGAGGTTCCCTTTCAACTTGGTGTATGTAGGTAGATTTCCTTTCAGCCTGGTGCATGTAGGTAGATTTCTTTTCAGCTTGGTGAATGTAGTAGATTTCCTTTCAGCCTGGTATATGGAGGGAGGTTCCCTTTCAACTTGGTGTATGTAGGTAGATTTCCTTTCAGCCTGGTGCATGTAGGTAGATTTCTTTTCAGCCTGGGGTATGTAGGTAAATTTCTTTTCAGCCTGGTGTATGTAGGTGGATTTCCTTTTAGCTTGGTGTATGTAGGTAGATTTCTTTTCAGCTTGGTGTATGGAGGGAGGTTCCTTTTCAACTTGATGTATGTAGGTAGATTTCTTTTTTAGCCTGGTGCATGTAGATAGCTTACCATTCAGCTTGGTGTATCTAGGTAGATTTCCTTTCAGCCTGATGAATGTAGGAAGATTTCCTTTCAGCCTGGTGTATGAAGGTAGATTTCTTTTCACCCTGATTTATGTAGGTAGGTTCCTTTTCAACCTGGTGTATGTAGGTACATTTCCTTTCAACCTGGTGTATGTAGGAAGATTTTTTTTCAGCCTGATGTATGTAGATAGGTTTCCTTTCAGCCTGATGTATGTAGATAGGTTTCCTTTCAGCTTGGTGTATGTAGGTAGATTTCTTTTCAGCCAGGTGTATGTAGGTAGATTTCTTTTCAGCCTGGTGTATGTATGTAGATTTCCTTTCAGCCTGGTGTATGTAGGTAGATTTCCTTTCAGCCTGGTGTATGTAGGTAGATTTCGTTTCAGCCTGATGTATGTAGATATGTTTCCTTTCAGACTGATGTATGTAGATAGGTTTCCTTTCAGCTTGGTGTATGTAGGTAGATTTCTTTTCAGCCAGGTGTATGTAGGAAGATTTTTTTTCAGCCTGATGTATGTAGATAGGTTTCCTTTCAGCCTGATGTATGTAGATAGGTTTCCTTTCAGCTTGGTGTATGCAGGTACATTTCTTTTCAGCCTGGTGTATGTAGGTAGGTTCCTTTTCAACCTGGTGTATGTAGGTAGATTTCCTTTCAGCCTGATGAATGTAGGAAGATTTCCTTTCAACCTGGTGTATGTAGGTAGAGTTCCTTTCAGCCTGGTGTATGTAGGTAGATTTCTTTTCAGGCCGGTGTATGTAGGTAGATTTCCTTTCAGCCTGGTGTACGTAGGTAGATTTCCTTTCAACCTGGTGTATGAAGGTAGATGTCCTTTCTGCGTGGTGTATGTAGGTAGATTTCTTTTCAGCTTGGTGTATGGGGGGAGGTTCCCTTCCAACTTGGTGTTTGTAGGTAGATTTCCTTTCAGCCTGGTGCATGTAGGTAGATTTCTTTTCAGCCTGGTGTATGTAGGTAGATTTCCTTTCAGCCTGGTGTATGTAGGTAGATTTCCTTTTAGCTTGGTGTATGTAGGTAGATTTCCTTCCAGCTTGTCGTATGGAGGGAGGTTCCCTTTCAACCTGGTGTATGTATGTAGATTTCTTTTCAGCCTGGTGTATATAGGTTGATTTCCTTTCAACCTGGTGTATGTAGGTAGATTTCATTCCAACTTGGTGTATATAGATAGGTTTCCTTTCAGATTGGTGTATGTAGATAGGTTTCCTTTTAGCGTGGTGTATGTAGGTAGATTTCTCTTCAGACTGGTGTATGTAGGTAGGTTCCTTTTCAACCTGGTGTATGTAGGTTGATTTCCTTTCAGCCTGGTGTATGTAGGAAGATTTCGTTTCAACTTGGTGCATGTAGGTAGAGTTCCTTTCAGCCTGGTGTATGTAGGTAGATTTCTTTTCAGCCCGGTGTATGTAGGTAGATTTCCTTTCAGCCTGGTGTATTTAGGTAGATTTCCTTTCAGCTTGGTGTATGTAGGTAGATTTCCTTTCAGCCTGGTGTATTTAGGTAGATTTCCTTTCAGCTTGGTGTATGTAGGTAGATTTCTTTTCAGCCTGGTTCATGTAGGTAGATTTCTTTTCAGCCTGGTGTATGTAGGTAGATTTCCTTTCAGCCTGGTGTATGTAGATAGGTTTCCTTTCAGCTTGGTGTATGTAGGTAGATTTCTTTTCAGCCAGGTGTATGTAGGTAGATTTCTTTTCAGCCTGGTGTATGTATGTAGATTTCCTTTCAGACTTCTGTATGTAGGTAGATTTCCTTTCAGCCTGGTGTATGTAGGTAGATTTCGTTTCAGCCTGATGTATGTAGATAGGTTTCCTTTCAGACTGATGTATGTAGATAGGTTTCCTTTCAGCTTGGTGTATGTAGGTAGATTTCTTTTCAGCCAGGTGTATGTAGGAAGATTTTTTTTCAGCCTGATGTATGTAGATAGGTTTCCTTTCAGCCTGATGTATGTAGATAGGTTTCCTTTCAGCTTGGTGTATGCAGGTACATTTCTTTTCAGCCTGGTGTATGTAGGTAGGTTCCTTTTCAACCTGGTGTATGTAGGTAGATTTCCTTTCAGCCTGATGAATGTAGGAAGATTTCCTTTCAACCTGGTGTATGTAGGTAGATTTCCTTTCAGCCTGGTGTACGTAGGTAGATTTCCTTTCAACCTGGTGTATGAAGGTAGATGTCCTTTCTGCGTGGTGTATGTAGGTAGATTTCTTTTCAGCTTGGTGTATGGGGGGAGGTTCCCTTCCAACTTGGTGTTTGTAGGTAGATTTCCTTTCAGCCTGGTGCATGTAGGTAGATTTCTTTTCAGCCTGGTGTATGTAGGTAGATTTCCTTTCAGCCTGGTGTATGTAGGTAGATTTCCTTTTAGCTTGGTGTATGTAGGTAGATTTCCTTCCAGCTTGTCGTATGGAGGGAGGTTCCCTTTCAACCTGGTGTATGTATGTAGATTTCTTTTCAGCCTGGTGTATATAGGTTGATTTCCTTTCAACCTGGTGTATGTAGGTAGATTTCATTCCAACTTGGTGTATATAGATAGGTTTCCTTTCAGCTTGGTGTATGTAGGTAGATTTCTTTTCAGCCAGGTGTATGTAGGTAGATTTCTTTTCAGCCTGGTGTATGTATGTAGATTTCCTTTCAGACTTCTGTATGTAGGTAGATTTCCTTTCAGCCTGGTGTATGTAGGTAGATTTCGTTTCAGCCTGATGTATGTAGATAGGTTTCCTTTCAGACTGATGTATGTAGATAGGTTTCCTTTCAGCTTGGTGTATGTAGGTAGATTTCTTTTCAGCCAGGTGTATGTAGGAAGATTTTTTCAGCCTGATGTATGTAGATAGGTTTCCTTTTCAGCCTGATGTATGTAGATAGGTTTCCCTTTCAGCTTGGTGTATGCAGGTACATTTCTTTTTCAGCCTGGTGTATGTAGGTAGGTTCCTTTTCAACCTGGTGTATGTAGGTAGATTTCCTTTTCAGCCTGATGAATGTAGGGAAGATTTCCTTTCAACCTGGTGTATGTAGGTAGAGTTCCTTTCAGCCTGGTGTATGTAGGTAGATTTTTTTTTCAGGCCGGTGTATGTAGGTAGATTTCCTTTCAGCCTGGTGTACGTAGGTAGATTTCCTTTCAACCTGGTGTATGAAGGTAGATGTCCTTTCTGCGTGGTGTATGTAGGTAGATTTCTTTTCAGCTTGGTGTATGGGGGAGGTTCCCTTCCAACTTGGTGTTTGTAGGTAGATTTCCTTTCAGCCTGGTGCATGTAGGTAGATTTCTTTTCAGCCTGGTGTATGTAGGTAGATTTCCTTTCAGCCTGGTGTATGTAGGTAGATTTCCTTTTAGCTTGGTGTATGTAGGTAGATTTCCTTCCAGCTTGTCGTATGGAGGAGGTTCCTTTCAACCTGGTGTATGTATGTAGATTTTTTCAGCCTGGTGTATATAGGTTGATTTCCTTTCAACCTGGTGTATGTAGGTAGATTTCATTCCAACTTGGTGTATATAGATAGGTTTCCTTTCAGATTGGTGTATGTAGATAGGTTTTTTTAGCGTGGTGTATGTAGGTAGATTTCTCTTCAGACTGGTGTATGTAGGTAGGTTCCTTTTCAACCTGGTGTATGTAGGTTGATTTTTTCAGCCTGGTGTGTATGTAGGAAGATTTCGTTTCAACTTGGTGCATGTAGGTAGAGTTCCTTTCAGCCTGGTGTATGTAGGTAGATTTTTTTCAGCCCGGTGTATGTAGGTAGATTTCCTTTCAGCCTGGTGTATTTAGGTAGATTTCCTTTCAGCTTGGTGTATGTAGGTAGATTTCTTTTCAGCCTGGTGTATGGAGGGAGGTTCCCTTCCAACTTGGTGTATGTAGGTAGATTTCCTTTCAGCCTGGTTCATGTAGGTAGATTTCTTTTCAGCCTGGTGTATGTAGGTAGATTTCCTTTCAGCCTGGTGTATGTAGGTAGATTTCCTTTTAGCTTGGTGTATGTAGGTAGATTTCCTTCCAGCCTGTCGTATGGAGGGAGTTTCCCTTTCAACTTGGTGTATGTAGGTAGATTTCTTTTCAGCCTGGTATATATAGGTTGATTTCCTTTCAACCTGGTGTATGTAGCTAGATTTCATTTCAACTTGGTGTATGTAGATAGGTTTCCTTTCAGCTTGGTGTATGTAGGTAGATTTCTTTTCAACCTGGTGTATGTAGGTAGGTTTCTTTTCAACCTGGTGTGTGTAGGTAGATTTCCATTCAGCCTGGTACATGAAGGTAGATTTCCTTTCAGCCTGGTGTATGTAGATAAGTTTCTTTTCAACCTGGTGTATGTAGGTAGATTTCCATTCAGCCTGGTACATGAAGGTAGATTTCCTTTCAGCCTGGTGTATGTAGGTAGATTTCTTTTCAGCCTGATGCATGTAGGAAGATTTCCTTTCAACTTGGTGAATGTACGTAGATTTCTTTTCAGTCTTGTGTAAGTAGATAGGTTTCATTTCAGATTGGTGTATGTAGGTAGATTTCTTTTCAGCCTGATGTATGTAGGAAGAGTTCCTTTCAACTTGGTTAATGTAGGTAGATTTCTTTTCAGCCTGGTGAATATAGATAGGTTTCCTTTCTGTTTGGTGTATGTAGGTAGATTTCTTTTCAGCCTGGTGCATGAAGGTAGATTTCCTTTCAGCCTGGTGTATGTAGGTAGATTTCTTTTCAGCCTGGTGTATGTAGGTAGGTTCCTTTTCAACCTGGTGTATGTAGGTAGATTTCATTTCAACCTGGTGTATGTAGGTAGATTTCCTTACAGTCTGGTGAAGGTAGGTAGATTTCTTTTCAGCCTGGTGCATGAAGGTAGATTCCCTTTCAGCTTGGTGTATGTAGGTAGATTTCTTTTCAGTCTGCTGTATGTAGGTAGGTTTCTTTTCAACCTGGTGTATGTAGGTTGATTTTCTTTCAACCTGGTGTATGTAGTTAGATTTTATTTTAACTTGCTGTATGTAGATTAGTTTCGTTTCAGCCTGGTGTATGTAGTTAGGTTTCATTTCAGCCTAGTGTATGTGATTAGATTTCTTTTCAGCCTGGTTTTTGAAGGTAGATGTCTTTTCAACCTGTTGCATGTAGGTAGGTTCCTTATCAACCTGTTGTATGTAGGTACATTTCATTTCAGCCTGGTGTATGGAGGAAGGTTCCCCTTCAACTTGGTGTATGTAGGTAGATTTCCTTTCAGCCTGGTGTATGTAGGTAGATTTCCTTTCGGCCTGGTGCATGTAGGTAGATTTCTTTTCAGCCTGGTGTATGTAGGTAGATGTCTTTTCAGATTGATGTATATAGATAGATTTCTTTTCAGCCTGGTGCATGAAGGTAGATTCCCTTTCAGCTTGGTGTATGTAGGTAGATTTCTTTTCAGTCTGCTGTATGTAGGTAGGTTTCTTTTCAACCTGGTGTATGTAGGTTGATTTTCTTTCAACCTGGTGTATGTAGTTAGATTTTATTTTAACTTGCTGTATGTAGATTAGTTTCTGTTTCAGCCTGGTGTATGTAGTTAGGTTTCATTTCATAGTGTATGTGATTAGATTTCTTTTCAGCCTGGTTTTTGAAGGTAGATGTCTTTTCAACCTGTTGCATGTAGGTAGGTTCTTATCAACCTGTTGTATGTAGGTACATTTCATTTCAGCCTGGTGTATGGAGGAAGGTTCCCTTCAACTTGGTGTATGTAGGTAGATTTCCTTTTTCAGCCTGGTGTATGTAGGTAGATTTCTTTCGGCCTGGTGCATGTAGGTAGATTAGATTTTCAGCCTGGTGTATGTAGGTAGATGTCTTTTTCAGATTGATGTATATAGATAGATTTCTTTTCAGCCTGGTGCATGAAGGCAGATTTCCTTTCAGCTTGGTGTATGTAGGTAGATTTCCTCTTAACCTGGTGTATGTAGGAATATTTCCTATCAACTTTTTGAATGTAGGTAGATTTCCTTTCAGCCTGGTGCATGTAGGTAGGTTTCTTTTCAGCCTGATGTATGTAGGAAGATTTCTTTTCTGCCTGATGTATGTAGGAAAATTTCCTTTCAACTTGGTGTATGAAGGTAGATTTCTTTTCTGCCTGGTGTATGTAGATAGGTTTCCTTTCTGCTTGGTGTATGCAGGTAGATTTCTTTTCACCCTGGTGCATGAAGTTAGATTTCTTTTCAACCTGGTGTATGTAGGTAGATTTCCTTTCAACCTGGTGGATGTAAGTAGGTTTCTTTTCAAATATTATTATATTATATTCGACTCCTTGGAAAATGTGAGGACATGTCGTTTGCTACCTATTGAGGTGGTGTGCCCTGGACCCCCTTGGCCTGTCAATCGTTTTCTTCTTTTTGAAATTGGGCATCACTTGCTGGTGCCTGAAGAGATCTTCACGGCGTTTCTAGAGCACATCTCTGCAGCCATTGAGTTGACCAAATTAAACAAAGTTAATTAAATCCATGCTCACAACACAATGCTACTTCTGACGTGAAACACCTCTGTTTACCTTCCATTCTGTATAATTGATAACGGCCGCTACGCGCGCATTTTGTTTTATTTAATGATCAAAAGCAAACGCTTTTAACACAGCGTTGAAAATTTGATTTGCCGTTGCATAAAAATCGCAGAGACTGACATGTGTACACAATAACGGTACTTTGTCCGATGGCAAAATCTGCTGGTATCGCCAGGTGTGGCAGTACCACCTTAGCTATCGAAACCGTGTTACCTCCCTTGGTTGGCGTCTGACAAGAGCAGGATATTGCACGTGCTTTCACACGTTGTATGTAGAAAAAAATATTAATATCAATGTACTGCTAATGATTTCACAATAGAAATTCATTGAAAATTCAGGAACAAATGGATTATCAATGGTCAGAAATTGTAAGCATTACATGACAGAATAGGTCTCTATCGTTTCACGAATTATTTCGCCAATATCTGTCTATATTTCTGGGATGAGGTATTATGTACACTATTTACATTATTCGGACTATTGTCTTCAACTTTGTCGCCATATTTATTACAACGTTTCGGCCCTTGTACGCTCCAGCCTTCTTCAACGTTGTAACAAATATGGCGACAAAGATAAGGACAATAGTCCAAATAATGTAAATAGTGTTATTTCGCCAAGTATTTATATTTTCCTTACACGCCAATTTAGTTTTCGTCATTTCACAATAATTTCCGATTATTTTTCATTACCTGATTTAGTTTATATTTATTGGCTGTCTTTAATTTTCTTTCTTTCGATTGATACCTTCTCCGGTTATATTTGTGTTGTCGGAGTTTCTGAAATTAATTCTTCTTGTTATTATTCTTATTATTCTATGAAAGACATGAACTGTTATCATTATCTTGGTTGTTTTGTGTTATGGTGAGATATGTAATCACCACCGGAACATTTTAAATAAGGGACCGTGTCACCGGATATATTAGAACAAAGACACTTCCTGGACTGAACACAATCAACACTACACATTGTCTCTCTGTAAATACGTTAATAAACTTCCTTTCTTTATTTAAACCTACAGTACATATTTATTCCTTTATTTCCTTCACGGAATACTATCTCTTGATTATCTCTTGATGATCTCTTGATTATCCCTATTATTGCCACCCATGGATATATCATTTTGTTCATTGCTTTTCGATTTTTGTCCATTGTTTTATTTAATTTACTGTACAGGCACAAATACTTTTTGACAAGTGTCGAATAATAGCTAATTAATTTCCTAAATATTTTTTTATATTTATTTGTAGGGAATTTAATCGAAAATCGATATTGGCGATTGGTAAATATGTTGATCATACTGTTTTATATACGAAGTATATCTTGTTTCTAACTCGAGTACCAGGCATTATAACCTCGAAAGAGTAGTTTAGTTCGGTCACATGTATAGGGAAGTGAGTAAGGATCGAACTCTCTACTCGTATTTTATCCTCATTATCAGAGTGTTATCCATTACTTAACGGCGAGGTGCGTAAGATGCAAACACAAAAATAAAATAAAAAAACAATAAATTATCTATTGTTATTTTGAAGCGTAAGTTTGGCACAAGGTCAAAAGTGTGGAATGACTTCGAAATTAAGAACATTTCTTGTATACGTAAAGAATACCAAACTGCGTGAATGTGTGTGCGTGGGGTGGTGGTGGCGATTTTTGAAAATGGGACTAAATTTGAATTTTGCTAATTTTGGGGTCATTCTTTAAAATATTGAAAGTTTGAAACAACTTTTAAATGATTAAATCTTTCGTATGAATTTCTCTTATTATTAGGTCAAGGCAATCCGGGTGATGTTAATGTTACTCCTGGTCCAGAAGGGTCAACCAAAAGTCCAAAAAAGAAGAGATCTGCTGAGGACAGTTTAAAATCGTTCGCCGGGGTCGGCCTTGTGCGGGCAGCGCCATCTATGAACGGCAGGAGATTGGCCCGGCGTTCAGTTCTCGGCAAAACAAAGGACTATCATCATGCGAATCTACCAGTGGCGGATGATGTCTACGCAGGTAACCGCAGGTTCCGACCTGTGAAGACTGAATGCAACGAAGAGAAACTCTTCTCAAAGACTGGAATCATCATTGTTATTGTCCTCGTGTGTTCCACATTCCTTCTGCTCTACATGGTGATTTTATTAATGGCAGTTCCTCGTATTTGCTTTCCTTATTACCCGAAAAAGAAGAGAGAGCAATACAACAGAAACGCTGAGTCCGGCCAAAACAAAGATAGGACTTCGACTAAAGTAGACATCCCTCTTAGCCGTAAAGTTCGGCACAATGGACGAAGCGATAGCGGTATTGAGTCGGTGGACGGTCTGGAAGAAAAGGGTTCGCACCATGGAGGAGAGAGGACCGAAAGCCACTGGGAAATTGCTCCTGATAAACTGGAAGAGTTTTATCGCAGGACAACCAACCAAAAGACAGGGTCGGATGAGGAGGACATGCTATCCGGTCTGAAGATATACAATTTTGAAAAAAATATGCCGTAAGTATTTGCGACGATTGACAATACAAACTTGTCTTAAAAGACACAAAAAGCATTCGAAATTTAATAACTAATTATAGTCATTACAAAACACATTAATTTGTTAAACTTAAAAATTTTATCCATTCTCTAAATTTTATTTAAAAAAATAAATAAGAATGATTGATACTGTTGGCCCGTATCACAAAAGGGTGAATGAGGTCACAAGAGGCCCGCTAACATTTTTTGAAGACGTTAAATCTGAGGGGGAAATAATATAGACGACAGAACGAGGATATATATGATATACACTAATTTATTCTAGAAAAGAGAAATAAAAGTGGTCGGACGGTAGAGACGCAGAAATTCTAGTGCAGGCATTGATGGTCGAGGTTGGTGTTGGTAGTTGCCAGGATGATCTCTGTTGGTTGTTGGCAGGATGATCGCTGTTGGTTGTTGAAGTTGATGTTGGTTGATGCCAGGATGATCGCTGTTGGTTGTTGAAGTTGATTGATGCCAGGATGATCGCTGTTGGTTGTTGAAGTTGATGTTGGTTGATGCCAGGATGATCGCTGTTGGTTGTTGAAGTTGATTGATGCCAGGATGATCGCTGTTGGTTGTTGAAGTTGATGTTGGTTGATGTTGTTGATTGATGCCAGGATGATCGCTGTTGGTTGTTGAAGTTGATCGTTGCCGGGATGCCACTTGTTGGTTGTTGGTCGTTGCCGGGGTGGCAACTGTTGGTCGTTGTAGTTTGAGGTTGATTATTGCTGGGGTGCCACTTGTTGGTCGTTGCCGGGGTGCTGACTCGACGTGTTGGGAAGGAAGGAAGAGCTGGCGTTGTTCGGGCATGTCACAGGTCCAGTGCAGGCGTTGCGTGTTTGCCGGTCGAGTCGGATATTAGTAACCTCCCGTAAATAATTACTAACATAGTGTACGGGAAAGTTGAACAGAAGCCAGGAAGTAGTAGGCGAAGGAGAGAGAGAGAGAAAGAAAAGTTCCCAACTATCGTCAAGTTGGCAGAAAAAAAAAAATAAAAAAAATTAGGAGCGTAACTCAATACACAGCCCGTTGATCGACGTCCCTTGGCCGACGAAGGCCAGGGGGTCGCCGATCGCCCGCCCCGAATCTAGCGAGAAGTCAATGTCTTGTGACAAGGGAGACCAGCAAGTAAAATTGGATAAGCTAACAGTAAAGTCTCTATAATAAAATACGTTAAGGTTAGCTAAAGGGAACTATGGCCTAAAAATGTCTAGAAGTATATTACAAGGTTTGTAATATAACTTAACTAAAAAGGGGATTTGCTAGTCTCTAGCACAGGTTAACAGTGTATAGGGAGCACAAACGAGAGGTCAAGGTCGAAATGACCTGTTCACTTAATTTAAGGAGCGAAAGGAGGAGGTAACTCCGACAATACAATAAAATATTAAAATATAAAAAAACAAAACCCCCCAAACATTTGTGGCTTTCGGGACAGGTACAATTATTAATTCAATGTTGATCATGAAGTATAATTTTTCTCATATACACTTCAATTCAAAGTTTTGAGGAGATCCTTGGTAATTTTTTAAATTAGCCCGTAAAGTAGTTGTTTTGTAATTTAAAAAAGAGAAAATTATAATACCCTGTTAAAAAAGGGGGAGATGATTGCAATAATATTGCTGATTCTTCTTTGGATTTTATCAAGAATCTTTAAGTATATAGCAGGAGCACCAAACAATATGTGACAGCAATATTCAAAACATAGACGAATAGTAAACTTATAAATATGAGAGGTTCTGGAAAGAAAGATCGTCTACCACGATACAGTAAACAGACTTTCATGGCAGCTGACCTAGCAATGGATCTGTAGAGGACCGTGGGTTTAAGTATTGTGGAATTAGAAACACGTGCTGTTTATTCTTGCTAGAAGGTCCAACTACAAGAACATGGCGGACTCAAGTTGAGTCCAACCGAAGATGTAAAGAAAACAAACAGGACCGATATATATATATATATGTCAACAAATATATATATTAAACAACAAATTTACAAGTGACAAAGATATCAACGTTTGTGTTTGTGCGTGGACGTAAGGAATTTGTATATTGGTGAAAGTTTGTACGTACGTGTATGTGTGTTTCCTGGCGTTTTCCACAAGTGGGCAAAAACGTGGATCTCTGCGAGAGATCCACGTTTTTAAATGTGTCTGCTGAAATGCAAAGTGAAAAAGAGAACGAGGCAAGGAGTCGCCCAATAGAGAGTAGAGGGAGAGCGACCCCTATTGAACAATTACGAAATTAAGGAGAAGCTAACTCCGACAGATCCAATGTAGTCTTTCCACTTCATATTGGCTGAGAATATTAGCCCGAGAAGGTGCCACGAGTCGCTGTCATGGCGGTTAGCGTCAGCCATGCTGATGGGAGTCAGGGAGAGGTCATTCAGGTGATTAATAGAGAGAAGATGCCAATTTGACCATATCGAACTGATCAGACTTACTATCGAGACAAGAATAAATGGTTGTGACATCAGCGTAGATATCAAGTTGAGAACTGATTGAAAAGACAGGATTTATGTTGTTTTTATGGCCTGTTATAAAATGTAGCTGGGAGCAACGTGTACGGCACATCAACCAGTACTCATGACCCGTAATGATGATAAAACTCTTAAGAATCCAAATCTTGTTTTTCAGATCATAACATAATACGCCCGCAAATCTTAAATTGTTGAATGAGTTACCGCCCTTTCATTTTAACAATGTAAGGGAGGTAAGTCTTTTATTAATGGCCGAAATTTTGTGTTGTTGATATTTTTCAGAATAATGGATTGCGGCTCGAATTAAGGAATCGGAGAACGGAGTTCGAATTCCAGTCGAGTCCATTACATACACTTACGTGTTAATACCCTTGGGAAAGGCACGAATTCCCTATCTCTTCCCTACCCCTAGCTATGGGCTAAATAGCAGGACGGACTCTGGGTTCTGTAGCCTTGGCTGGGAACCCGTCTACCGCAGAAAGAAACGGCAACCTACTGCGGGAAAATCTTCTGCCTAGTCAGTCATGCATCGAAAGAGACAGGATAGTTACATCGTTATTTTGGGTAACTGTGTCTAGTTGGTGGTCATACTATCTCTCAGTGGTTTCGATTTTGTGCTTCTTGCATATCTACCAGTGCACATATCTCGCTATCTTGTTATGTCTGTGGGTAAATTCATTTATTGCTAGTTCCATATTATTATTATTATTATTATTGAAGTTGAGCTCGTTGTTTTAGGTGATATGATGACGGATACACGATTTTCAGAAACAACTCGTTGATAAACAACTGTACTCAAATTTGACTGGGCTTACGGCTATATCATGTTGAAACACCAGTTAAGCAGCGTTAGGCCTGGTCAGTACTTAGATGGGTGACTGCTTGGGAATACCAAGTGCTGTAAGCTGTTATGTGCAATGTATAATAGTTTGGAATTCTTAATTGGAGAGCTGAGTTTCAATTACCGTTAGGTTCGTTATATTCACTTATGCGCAAATATCATTAGGAAAGGTATGAATCCACATTTTTTCCCTCCAGCTATGGGTTAATTAGTAAGACTTGTATCAATAAAACTGTTATTATATCATCACCAAAAAATTGCTTTCAAAATATTTAGATTTCGGTATTAAATAACCCATAGTGGTTGATATGCCGCTAAACAAAATCAAGCAACCAATCAAATTTGACGTAATCTTAAGTAGCGTGACGTCAGTAGTGGAACTGCTTAAGAGTAACAAAAAAAAAAAAAAAAAAAAAAAAAAAAGAATTCCCCGAAATTTCATGAAAATTAAATCAGTATGTGTAGGGGAATAGCAGATGTAAAAAAAAAAAATTTTTACAAAGATTTTCTAAAAAAGAAACATTTCAAATATAACTTCATTAGTTTCTGAATAAGTACTGAAGATTTTTCACCAAATTTTTGAAGGTTCTGAAAAAGATAAAAAAAATATTGCATAAAAATATCCTTTGATCTTTCCTCTTAATAATAACGCAAAAATTTTGACGATAAAATTTTATTATGCTTTGGATATTTTTATATCATGTATCTTCTTTTTTTAGCGAATTTTTTGAGGTACCTCTATTTAATCTGGAGGTATCAATATTTAATCAAGTGATTCTTGGCCAAAAATTAAACCACCCGAATATTGGACAAAATTCCATGTTTTTTGGAAAAAATCGTCCTCTGAGATTTTGGCAATTTTGAGGCATTAAAGGAAGCGGTCATTTTGCCGGTAAATATTTTTATTATAATGAAGGCAGGTAACGTTAAAAATGATAGCATACAGATTTAACACATAACTTTATTCATTTTCACCATCAATTGTGAAGGCAATTTAAAATTTTTTTCATCATCAATTGTTAAAAGAAATATTGAAGTCTCTGAATATTTTAAGCATTTCAGGCATAACGGTCTCTGCATATTTCCAAATTTGCCTTTGGGAATGGTTCTCTTGCTAATACACTTCAGGTGTAGTCACTGAAGACAGCAATCACAGAACGCCGAATCCATCTTGTACAAGTCCTGCCTACACAGCCACTGAGCAGACGATAACTTTTAAAACATTATATTTACTGTCGAAATAGACTTGGTGTCTAGAGAATGCTGGACAATCTCATCAGAGATGAAGAAGCCCCGAAGCAAGAGAAATATGGCTCGACAGAAAGTTACTGAGCATATCATGGACCAAACACGTGAGCAATGAAGAGGTTTTGACGAGAATGGAAACAAAAAGGAAACTTATACTTAACATCAGGAAGAGGCAGTTGAAATTCCTGGGGAATGAAATGAGGAAGGAGGGCTTGGAAAATCTGATACTCACGGGAAGGATTAAGGGAATGAGGAACAGAGGAAAGCAGCGCGTAACATACTTAACATCAGGAAGAGGCAGTTGAAATTTTTGGGGGACATAATAAGGAAAGACAGCTTGGAAAATCTGATACTCATAGAGCAGATGGAAGGAAAGAGTGACAGGAAAGCAGCGCGTAACTTGATGAGCTTGAGAAGTAAAAAAAAAGACAAAACTTATTAAGAGCTACAAGAACAGGAAGATGTAGAGGGTCATAATCGACTACGTCCTGAAGGGACACGGCCCATAAAAGAGGTCTGTTTGAAACTGAAAGTAATGATCGTTTAAATGCACCTAACCTTTTTCTAAAGTGATAGGTGGTTAGTGTAACGGTTATCGGTGAAAGAAGTGGAATCGATGAGACGAGTTCAAATTCCGGTCTAGTCACTTTCGAAATAAAGTCATTGAGAAAGACAATGAATCCATCACTTCCAGTTGTGAGTTAAATAGCACATTGCACTAGTTACTCTAGCCTTGGTTGTCAGCCAGTTTAAAAGAAAGAAAGCTAGAATAGCTTTTCTAACCTGTGTTATTCATTGCTTTAAGGCAAGATATAACTAAAGCTACTAAAAATACAAAAAATTCCGGTCGACTTTGCTTCGTTCACCTTCGCCAACTATGAGCAAAAAGACTGCATTCTTTCGCTGTGGTAAGTCTAGGAGAGAAGGACAACGAGAAATCACTCCACTATATTTTCAAAGAAGTTAATATTAAAAAAAGAATGCTGAGGAGGGTCGTGATCCACTATGTCCTTTAAAAAGAACCTTTTCGCAGGTGCAGTAAAAGCCGAGTTCAACTTTCAGTTGTGTTAGTTTTTGTTCATTTAGCAAAAAAATAAATAAATAAAAAAAGCAGGAATCCATTTTACCTCGGTAAAAGCAGGAATCCATTTTACCTCGTTAAAGCAGGAATCCATTTTACCTCGGTAAAAGCAGGAATCTATTTTACTCCGCAGCTGTTGTCAAATCGCAGATAAGTTGGAGCCATGAAAAGACAATCTCTCTTGGACATTTGATAATGTTAGGTCAAGGATATTTCGTTGTTGCTTTCTACCATGTAACTCAATCTAACCTGTCGTAAGTTACTTGGATAGGAGATAGACGCCGCCAAGTAACTCATATTGGCCTGAGAGATGGCACAAAGTTAAATTACTCGGTATGTCATACCGACAATCTAATGGGTCATGGGAAACGTTCAATAATACTTAAGGAACATCTTGGAAGTCTTTGAATAAATATTCTACGGAATAGTCGTATATTGAATCTGAAATTTTCAATCTCTAAATAATAACTGAAACCTGTTATCTTGAAGGATTAATAACTGATTAATTTTTCTTTAATTTCAGACGAAGAGGAAGGTCGGAGTCAGTCCCAGTTACTCCATATCGATATCAGAGTTCGATCTACGTGAAAATTTGAGGCTTCCGAACGATCATCTTGTCCGTGTCCTGATGAAGAAGCCAGTAATCATTATGAAACATTCAATTCAGATGTACTCCTCCAAATGTTTGTTGAATGATGTCAGAAACGCGAAAGAAAAAATAATCCCGTCAAATTAACCGTTTTCTTAAATCGCTCTTAATTTTGCCTCCTCATCCACCCCCGTTTATGTTTCAAGTTTTCCCGTGAAATTTCTTGTGCCTAAAATTTCTTGCAAGTTTTCCCTGGGTACAAGACGGGAAAATAATAATTTTTATAAGATTTCAAAATATTTAATCTAAACGGATTTGTTTTTATTTTTTGAATAATTCAAAACTTCCTTAAAATTTTCTTGGTTTTATTTTTCATTGTTAAAGTATTGTGACCTTTTTTTTTAGTAATTTGTCACACGTATTTATTTCATCTTTATTTTAGTTGCTTTTCGTTAAAGTTACTCAAAAAACAGGAATAATGAGAACGAAAAAAATCCTAGTGAAAAATGAAGAATACTTGACAATGCTTCATCTAATCAAAATTCCAGATAATATTGCTACTACTATTACTACTAGTGGAAATAAAGCAATTGAAATGAAGATGAAAGAAATCCTCGTCATCAAGTAGTACAACAAAACATTTTCCTGACTATTCGGACTTGTATCGCAAACTTACTTGTTTCGATTATTATGTTATAAGCTCTGCCCTCTTCGACCTATCTTGGTTATACCTCTTTTATTTGTAGCTCTCTTGGTACCTCCCTTTGTATTATATCTCTCATGGTATATTTCATCCGGTTATTTTTAATAGTGCAGCATGGATCTATGTTGCTCAAACCTGTCTGGGAATTCTTCAAATTGTTCTGAAGTCTAATAAAAGAATATTAAAGATGGGAAAAGATACCGGTCGAAACGTAGTGATCAAAATAACAAAGAAGTAAACATTTAGAATAATTTACACAAAATTATTGAAAATAGGAAAAGAAGAGGTTTTATTTCTTCAAAAATATAAAAAGTAAAAGACAAATATACAAATCATACCATAAAATAATTTACCAATTTTTTTTTGTTAATTAACGAATAAAAAAAAATATATTTTAAAAATTTTGAGAATAAAACAACCTTTTTTTTATTGTTACATTTGTTTATTGAAGTCTGCATAGTGAGAGATGTTCAATAATTACCAATATATTTTTGGATATTGACTACTTATAACGAAACTAAATACTAATAGTTCGAGTGCTTCACAAAGATTACTTTTATGGCTACTGTGCATCGATTTTGTAGAGGTAACCTTGACATTATTGTGCGGAGATATTACTCAAAGTGAATGAAACATACGACAACATAAATATATGAAAAGTGCGTATATTTTATACGAAGACTTTTGTATTTTGTATTCATATCGTTTTGAGTACCCAGTCTTTTGCAAGTAGATACACGCAAACCTTGTGTTGTGAATATGGATTATCTCCTCTTAGCTCTAAAAGGTGTATACTTCCGCTGTCAAGTCAGATGAGTAGTAGTATTCTTAATTGAATAAACGATTACTAGATAGAATCTCTTGTCCTGTTTTCATTACATTTTATTCAATTAAGAATGGAACAATTTATGCGACCTGAGCGACTTACCACAGATCCAGAAAGCGATTTAGCCGACAAGTGCTGGAAACATTGGCGGGAGACATTTACAAATTTCATCGAGGTTCTACATTCAGAAAGACCGGGACGTCCCATCAATAAGCGTGCGCTCCTAACCAACTACCTGTCTAACACAGTCAACGAAATTATCTCGGATTGCGTTACCTACGAAGAAGCAATCGATGTACTGAACGCTACACACATAAAGCCCCAAAATGAGATATTTTCTAGACACCTACTTGCGACTCGCCGACAAGAATCAGGCGAGACATTGGACCATTTCCTTAAGAGCCTTCGGACACTGAGCAAAGATTGCAACTTCTGCCCAATGACGGCATTAGAGGCCCAAGAGCTACACATTTTGGACGCCTTCATTAACGGTTATCGACGAATATTCACGGTTTCCTTTTGCCTTCCCTTGTTCAGACATATCGGCTGCTGCAATTATACAATGCCTCTGCTCACTATTCGCCATCTTTGGAGCCCCTGCCTATATACATTCGTACCGAGGGGCTTCTTTCATGTCAGAGTAGCTTCGGCAATTTCTACAGGAACGAGGAGTAGCTATAAGCAGGACAACTCCCTACAACCCTAAGGGTAACGGCCAATGCGAAAGATATAACGGCATTATTTGGAAGACCGTTCAATTGGCTGCCTCAAATAACGGATGTTCAATTGATAATTGGGAAAATCTCCTTCCTGTCGCATTATACGCCATTCGTTTCCCTATTGTGTACCCCACACGAAAGGTTTCTACCTTTTCAGCGACGGAGTTCGGCGGGAGCTTCGCTTCCATCTTGGCTCTCTCGACCCGGTACTGTGTTTCTGAGACGACATGCACGTTACACCAAGAACGATCCCTTGGTGGACGAGGTAGAGCTTATAGAGGCGAACCCTCAGTACGCGCTAGTACGACATGCAGATGGTAGAGAGTCTAATGTGTCTCTCAGGGACCTAGCACCGGCCGGAGACGTACCCGGATCGTGGATAGACCCTGAGGACAGACCAACTACCCCTGACACTGAAGCCCCTCCGGAAGATCATGGCACTGAAATTGTTCCTGACACGCCGTCTGATGACACTGTCTCCGTTGAGGCCCCGTCAGACACTTCGGATGGGCCAACACCTGAAACCCTGACGGATGAAGGGCTAGCACCGAATAAACGTATTCATCCAGAGACTGACTCTGTCGCGGAACGGCCTGCTCCTCTGAGAAGGAAACATTTCGGAGCAAGGTATTTTAGAGCCCACAGACAGGCTCGCACTGAAGAGCCTCCCTGTTCGAGTACTCCGACCACGAATCATGGACTGCCGAGGCGGCCACTGAGAACTCGTAGGGAGCCTGGACATTTAAGGGACTTTCTTCCCTATCAGTGAGAAATTTGGTGGTGGTGGTGGTGGGGGGGGAATGTTGTGAATATGGATTATCTCCTCTTGGCTCTAAAAGCTGTATACTTCCGCTGTCAAGTCAGATGAGTAGTAGTATTCTTAATTGAATAAACGATTACTAGACAGAATCTCTTGTCCTGTTTTCATTACACCTTGTATTAAGAATTTCGAAGATAAAGAATATATATGCACACTTGCATACATATTTCAAATTCTTAAATACAAGGTTTGCATGTATCTACTTGCAAAAGCCTGGGTACCCAAAACAATATGACTATTTTACTTTATCTGTTTCGTTGTCAAGGATGTGAAATAGGTACGTCTTTATACGGTAATGTCACGGAACAAAAGGACAAAGATTGACTTTCCGGCCTGACGATGTCGTGTGCGAGTTTCGTCACAGTCACGTGACGGTTTATTATTATTATTATTCTAGTGAATGTTTATAATTAATTTTTGTTGTTATTTTTGTTTTGGATCAAGGCGAGATAACTTTTTATCTTTCGCTACAAGATATTTGCGAAGGATATTAGAAAAACATTTAGAATCCATACAGGCAGCAAACCTCCTGCAAACGAATAGAAAATGAATTTAGTAAATATATAAAAATAGAAAGGAGTGCAAGACAAGGATGTGTCGTCTCACCGGACTTTTTCAAACTATACAGTGAGGCGATTCTGAGAGAACTAGAAATCCTACCAGGATTTATTATTGACGGCCACAATCTTAACAGCATAAAATATGAAGATGTCACAGTGTTGATAGCAGCCACAGAAAGGAAACTACATGAACTCCTACAAAAGGTGTTGAAGGAATGTGGGAAGAAAAGATTTAAAGATCAGTTGAAAGAAGACATACTGCATGGTTGTCAGTAAAAGGGATACCCCAACATGTAAATTACAATTTGGAAATACCCAAATCAAGTACAACAATTTAAATATCTGGGAAGTGTTTTAACAGACGACGGAAAGTTCAACACTGAATTCCAAATGTGTATTGGGACAGCAACAGATGCCTTCCAAAAGCTATGCAAAGTATTAAGAAACAGGAAAATTTCCTTAAGAAAAAAAGAAAAATACTGAACTGTTATGTAATATCAGTCCTCCTATAGCGGTGAATATTGGACAATCTCCTCACAGATGAAGAAGAGACTTGAAACAACAGAAATATTGTTCTACAGAAGGATGTTGAGAATACCATGGACTGAGCATGTGAGAAACGCTGAAGTTTTCGAGAAAATGGAAACAAAAAGGAAAATTATACTTAACATTAGAAAAGCACAGTTAAAAATTTCTCGGGCCCATAATGAGAAAAGGAGGTTTGGAAATTTGACACCCACAGGACATATTGAAGGCAAGAGGGACAGAGGGAAACAGCGCATTACCAACTGAAAGAACTTGTGTAGATGGTTGGCAGAACAGGGATTTAATAACAGGTACGAAGTAAAGGAAATTGTGGAGAGCCATGATCGACCACAACCTGAAGGGATACAGTACATAGAAGAAGAAGAAGAAGAAGAAGAAGAAGAAGAAGAAGAAGAATGGATAATTTATTTTCAGTTGATTACAAATCTTACAACAATACTATATAAAAAAAGAACTAGACGCGATATCACTGGACAAGGGCAGTGGAACGAGAAAAGTCTACCCCCGTAAATTCAATAAAGGGTTCACTTTAGAATTCTTTGTAGATTGATATATAGCCGGGGAAGGCTGGAACACAACGACCGAAACATTGTGATAACAACAACAAAGATGGGGACAATAGTCCGAATACAAATAATGTAAATAATGGTAACTCCTCATGACGGAAATTAAGATAGAAGTGTATATGTTAACTGTGAAATCCGGCGAAAGTCACCAATGAAATAAAAATAATTGTTTGTACAGAAAGTAATGACCTACGTACATCAAATTGTCTTTAAATTAAGTGGTGGTAGAAGAATTATTATTGAACTTTTAAAAGGTAAGCTTAAATATTAATGCAATACTTAAATGCAGTGATCAATTTTGAGTTCTTCTGTAGTTTACTGTTGCCTATCGCATCTACTTCTCCCTATATATTATGATGAAGGCCAAATCAAGAGCCCTCCACAGGAGCTAATTTAAATGTCACCCGATAGGGCAGCTTTTAAGGTAGTATTAAATATATTTTTGAATGTAGTGTGTATCGAAAAATACTTTCAGGAAAGAAACTACCTCTTAAATGCTGTTGTTCCCAGGTTCACACTGACCCGGGATGGTAGCACTTATTTGGTAAATGGTGAAACCCTAAACAAAAACAAAACACTATGAATGTATAAAAATACATTCTTATAGTAAAATACCAACAATACATTTTTATATAAAATAATAACCAATAATACATTTTATAGTAAAATGACCAACAATACGTTTTAGTTGTAGTTGAAGGCATAGAAATGGTGTTTAAAATATATTGAAGCCATAAAATTGTGTTCAAAATATTTAGATTTCGGCATTAAATAACCCATAGAGGTGTTGATGTGTTGCTAAACAAAAACAACCAACTAGTGTCTTCATGAGTTCGTTTTTTTTTATTTGATTAGTTATCCTTCAAAGATTAAAAAGTTAGGTGCGTTCTCATTGGTCAAAAATCTTTATTTGTCACGTGTTATGCTGGCGCTTAAATACAGTTTAGTGGCGGCTTAAAAAAAAGTGAGAATATTACACAAAAGTAATATAATTTGAAATTTAAAAAAAAGAAGATATTTTTTTTTGTATATAGCCTACTCATTCAGATGATTTGATTAGTTGTATAGAAGCAGCCACACTTCTCGGACGAACTGATTGGCCCGAAGTTTCCAAACAGCGGACAAGTTTAATCGCCGAGGCGAATTTCAATTCTGATCCATTCTGTTTCGTTCACTTTGCACTGATTCCCTGGGAGAAGGTATCAATCCATCTTCATCCAGTAATTGGTAAAGTAGCAAAAAAACCCCCAAAAAACAAAAAAATCCTGGCGTCTCTTGCCTTGGCTGGCAGCCAATTAAGTAGAAAGAAATCTCTCAATTCAAACTTGAAGATACGATTATACATTGGAGTTGCAATTACACTTTATCAAGGGAGGTAACCGCATATTAAGAAAGAGTTGCTTCCCTTGTTACACGTATATAAATTTTAAGCTTTAAAAAAAAGTGAACTAAAATAGGTACCTCAAAAGAAAACGCGATACACAAGGTTTAAAATGAATTTTCAGAAATGAAAAATCTTTCTTGAAGCTTTTGTTTTAGTTTTGATTTGAAGCTAATAGATTAAATTTAATATTTTCAATAAGCAAAATACTTTGCTGTATTTCAAAAACTAATTTAAATTGACTGGAAGGAGGGATTATTTTTGCTAAAATAGTTGATTAGCGACCATTTTTAGTCGTCTTTCATCGCAATGTAATTAACAAAATTTTCCTAAAATAAAAATAAAATATATTTTCCTGAAATGTTATTTAAATTAAATTAGCTAATTTAAAGTATAATTAATCTGATTTGAAACAAATTATATTATTTATTTTAAGTTCAAAATATCACAGAAATGCATTTTTTTTAACACGATTGTAATTGTTTATTTAAAAGTTGTTCTGGTGTTGACAGCTTCATGACAGATGGATGTTTATCGAATGTTGTTCTGCTGCGGCTTTAGCCGTAAAAAAATAATTGAACGTTATAACGCGAGTGCATTTTATATATAAGTTTTAAGTACTCAGTAATCTTAAAACTTTAGGAAAATATTCTTCGTAATCTAATGTTTATTAAATTTTAGATATTTTGCCGTTAAATTTACTATACAAGTTATTGCTCTTATTTTCTGATAATGTCCTGTATGAACAACCGTTTTTACGAAAATCGTCAAGGTTATGCAAAAAAAAAAAAAAAAAAAAAAAATTAAAAATTCTTTTAAAAATATTGGTGTTTGATGATTTGTACTAAGCTTTATCTATTTATGATTAGTAAATATAATTATTACTGAATAATAATATTATTTAAAAGAGTTAAGTTAATACAGAATTTTAAAACATAATAAGAATAAAGTATTCTAATTATGATTTTAGAAAAATGAAAACAATTGTGAAATTCAATATTCATTGAAAGTTTTTTTTCTTAGGATAATATATTTATAAAAGCGGTTAAAAGATTTTCTAATTAAATAATGTCTTAGTTTTATTACATTTTTTATTTTAAGATTTAGAGCAGATTTTTGGTAAATGGTATTTCTATTTTACAAAAAAAAAACAAAAAAACAAAACAAACATTGGTGATTTAATTTTACCAACATTATTCGGACTATTGTCCTCATCTTTGTCGCCATATTTATCACAACGTTTCGGCCTTGTTCAGGTGGTTGGAATTTCGAACTGAACCCTTTGTTTCGCTTCATTTTCGCTAGACTGTTCTTGTCCCACGTGTCATGTTTGATGGATGTCAGTTATCAGTTATCTCCTGCTAATTTTCCCTCTGAAAGTTCTCCACTGCCTTAACCAGGTATTGAACTCGCACTCTTTGGGTCCTGTCACTGGATCTAACCAACGCCTTTATCCACTGTGCCTTGAGGATGAATTTCTGGGTATTCTAAACCTAATGTCTTCAGCAACCATTTTTACCAGTGCTCATATTGCAATTTTGCTGTTATCATTGCATGTTTTTTTTTTTTTTAAATATGGCGACAAAGATGAGGACAATAGTCCGAATAATGTACATAGTATCTCATCTCAGAAATATAGACAGATTCTAATTTTACCAAGTAGTCCTGCTTTTGACTAATATAAATATGAAGGGGTTGTGATGATGATTATCATCACACACATACATACATACTTATGCAAATTCAAATTATACAACAACAAGCATTCATTGGATAATAAATCAACACTACTGTGTTTATAAATTTATAAATCGCAGCTATGCGACAATTTTATAATCGCTATATTTTCATGTAGTCGATTTCGTGCACTTTTTGGGAGAATCGGATCCCAGAGGCTTTCCCCAAAACTCGCTCGCTAATTGGTCAATAAACACACACGTGGGCGTTGCAATCCACCCACGCATGATATAGTTTTCCAGCGCGTGACCATGTCAAGTTTCCCGCCAAGGTGCTGTGATCCGGTCACGTGATTACATTATCTATAAATAGTAAACACGAGTTTGCCTCTTTCTCTTTTTTCTGTCTTCTTCCTGCGAAGATGTGACTTTAAGAATTATCGTCTCGACCATGACGGTCAGACGTTAAATGATATTTCACGCATTCACGTACGTACGAACTCTTACGAACTTTTCCAACCTTCTCACTCACACCACTACTCACATGCTGAACATTCCTTATACACTCACATAATCTTTTTTTACACAGTAAATCTGCTGAGAACAATTATTACAAGAAATTCTCACAAACTTTCTTTCATTGAACTTTGGAACACAAATAATAGTTAAAGAGAGACAACTCTTGTTTTACTCAATGCATGTTTTTCTTTCACATCCTGGTTTGTACATCATGTAAAATACAGATTTTATGTGTAATGATGTCTTTGGCTTATCCATTTTTTCTTCGCGTCAGTTTGGTTTACTAATCTAAGTTAAATTGATGTGGTGAAGTCCGCCACAGGGTGACATTTTAATTTCTCAAAATTTGATATAATTAAAAATGGCGGTAGGGGTAAAATATTTTTACTAAGATTTTCTAAAAGCAATTTTTAAATAATTTTATTCATTTGCGAATAAGTTTTAAAAATTTTATTAAAAACCCAAAAATTATTTGATTTCGCAAGAATTTCCAAATCAATGTGTTTTTTTTTTTATCGCGAAATGGCGCTAAAATTTCATATACTACTCTTTGCCCTCTACCCTACAAAAAAACAAAAAACAAAATTCGTAACTCGTACTTGACTGGCGGCGAGATCTCATCAATTGCCAGCTGAGATTGCTAGACGAAGCCGTAACAGTTTCTTTTCTCGCACTTCTCGCTTCTAGAACTCCCTTCCGGATCCATGCTTTTCAGTCAACTTTAATCTGTCAAAATTTAAAAGTAATGTTAATTACTATCTAATGTCCTGATTATTCTTCTATTGTTTACCACACTCTGTAACCCCTTGTGTTTTAGTGGCTTTATTTCCTTGAATGGAGTAATAACAGTAAAAAAAAAAACAAAAACAAAAAAAAACAAGTTGACTCGGTGGACTTGACTCAATGAGAATCTACGAGGAAGATGGATCGGTCGTGCCAGTGATAATGACAATGTGCTGTTGAAATGGCCATCCCGTTCACCTGACTTGACAGCCTCTTTTTTTTTCTATGGAGTCATGTGAAAGGACAGGTCTATATCATCTCTCTTCCTACAAGCCTAGAGGAACTTAAGCAGAGAATCACTGAAGCGTTGTAGTATGTTACGTAAGACATACTAAAAACGTGTTTAGCAGGAGCTGGACTACCGACTTGACGTGTGTCATGTCACAGGTGGTGTGAATATTGAATATTTGTGATGCTTTGTGAAATTGGTTATAAAATCTAAATCACTGTGAATATCGTGTTCGAATTTTGATAATATTTTATTATTCAACATGAAGCTTATTTAATTTCGTCTGCCTGGGACACGTAGTTATTCAGACATTCACATTTTAAATGATGTCATTTGTGTGTGTGTGTGTGTGTGTGTGTGTGTGTTGGTGGGCGGGGGAAGAACCAGGTATATTAAAAACAATCATTTTCAGCCTATCGCTATATGTCACGTGATTCAATTTCCATTGTTTTTCTTTAATGTTCTCACCTCTCCGAAGTAGATGTAGAGATAAACTGATCATTCCCCCTACCACCACCACGCCCCGATCTTTTCTGTGTAATTTCCATGTCATTACAAAATATAGGCAATGACGACTCGCGAAGAATTATCTATCCTCAACGTCTGTCGTGCGATGATTGTCTTTGGGAAAGATAATGGAGTGATTTCTTCAAGGTTTTTAATTAACAGTTGTTCTTCACCAAGACTGCTTAGAAAACTCAGGATGCCCTGAAATTTAACCACAGCGGTGGGGTGTCGGAGAAGAGATAGATTTATGCATTTCCTAACTGAATTATTAGTAAACGAACACAAACTGTCTTAGCCAGGATTTGAACTTGGTTCGTCGCTTTCATTTCTCCGTTCAAATTCATTGTATCTCTAACATTAGAAAAAATCAAGGGCCGCAACTTTTTTAGATTATTACGAACTAAGTCCCTTTAGTAGCAATATTTATTTTTTAAAAAGTGAAATTGAAATTTTGAACAACCGATGTATATTTTATTTTTAGGTACCATCAAGATGAAAGAGAAAAACAAAACACATAAAGAAAAAAAAAAGAAAAAAAAAAAGTAACGGCTACTCTGTTTTTAAATTATGAAAATAATTAAAATTAAATTTAAACAAAATTTTCAGTTATTCAAATAACGAATAATAAATTGCATAGGTTACTTTTTTTTTAGTTGAAATCTTTTTTGTGGGTGGTTAGTTTCAGGCGAGCCAACTTTTCGAGATATTCTATGTCCGTTTAACTTTGGAGGCTCTCCACAAAGTTTTTAATTTTTATTTTTATTTTTTACATTTATTAGAAAGAAACATCTCTGAAAATGTAATTTTGTAAAGAAATTATGTTCAATTATGTCACGTTCAGTTTACTTTAAACCATCTTTGATGACCCACCCTCAAAAGAAAAACAACAACGAAAAAAAAAAAAAAAAAAAATTAAAGAGGAAGAAGAAGAAAAACAAAAACACAAAAAAAAACTTCTGTTGGAAATAGTTGCACTTTATCCAGCACTGATGGATGCACAGGTAGCGTAATGGCGAACGGTTTGGGACGACACATTAAGGCTTTAGGAGACAAGTTCAAAGACCTGTCGTGTGAATGATAAGCTAAGCTTAGTTGAGTGTAGCACTCACACATATGGGCCGGTGCCCCCCATATTCTACTTCATCTCAGTTTTCATAAGGTCGTATTCATATAAAATACAAATTTTATCGTAACCTAATCATGTACAATAATGAATCATATGCAATATAGGTAAACAATTCAACTATAAAAATTGAAAATAAATACAATGTATCTAAATACAAATTAGAGACATGTCATAATAGATCATTTCATTTTAAATAAATCAACAATGTTTTGCGGCAATTTTTAACGCCAGCTTGTGATTTTTTTCTTGTTAAAAAGTTTAACATTATGGATTAAAAAAATGATTTTTTTTAAAACGTTTTTCTTTCTTTCTTTTCGAGAATTAGCATAAAAGAAATTCACGGATTTGAATGAATGATTGAATGAATGGCGTCAAAACCCGTGAATATTTTTCATCCTTTTAATAGGCAGTTCTCCTAGTTTAATTTGTAACATATAAATGTAGGCAGAAAATGTTGATAAGATAAGCGAGAGTCACAAAACACTGCCCGGTGCCTGCAATCAGATTCCCCTCCTGTCGGAGAGTTAGTGGGTGGGAGTAGTACGTACCGACCTCGCTCACACTCTTGGGAAACGTGAGTTCATCTCTTCTCTCCATCCGCATTTAAACATTTTTAAAAATAAAATCACCCCAAGCAAGGCGATAATGCTACTACGACGCAAGAGGCTACTGGGAGAGAAAGAGAAGGAAAAGATTTTAGAAGGAACCTTAAACCCAACCCTAAACAGGAAACAAGGAATAAGCCTGTACTCCAGGAGAGGAATTAAATAGAAAAGCAGACTCAGCTCTCTAGCAGTGCTTGTCAACCAGTCAAAATTCAAAATCTGTAACTGTATAAAGATGGTTAGATGCGGGGAGCAGGTATTGGGCCCAGGGAAGATGACAGTAGCGATGGCTTCATGGGTGAAAGCAGATAAAGACATGTTTGAGAGAGATCCCTTATCTACATATTCACAGAACTTGAAGACGATAGTAAATAGTTGATGCACCCGACATATTAATAGATATAGGAGAAAAAAGAAGTGAATTAAGGTTTTACTTGTGAGTTGACTTGGCCGTACTTTGCTGCTGTGAGCGGGACCTCGACAAATTTGAATATGGCCGGTTGTATCCGAGCAAGCCAACCCCTATTGCAGACGCCTTCTCAGGCACATTTTGTTTGTTCAACACACACACACACAGAGCCCACCTGTAATTTATACTGAAACTGTGCTGAACGGACCATAGTTACAGTTTCTGGGTGAGAGCACATTATCTTGCGTGATCAACAGTCTGAACACAGGCCAGTACACTCAAACCCTCGGTCATGATGACTTACGACTCCGTGTTAGCTCAACTATCGACAGTTCCCAAATAGTTCTGTCTTCCCAAATTCACTCACAACGTTCGGGTCGACCTGTGGTATGGTTTTCAAGGATATTCCAAAAGCCGATAACATCAAAAAGTCGCCTGCCTTATAAATCGACTATTGTGAGATTCGAACCCAGGTTTCATAGTTAAAAAAGTGAAAGTTCTAACCACGTGGTATAAAGAGTGATGGAAAATTAAAAGCTGGAGTAAATGTGATGTTACTCTGACAGATTGGTTGCAACTTACATTTCGCGCCTCTCGCCAGACTGTCAATGTATTTTTGTAAGCATTCATGTACATATAGAGGTGTCAATGGCAGATAACTTTCTGCTGTTTGTGCATTGAAATAAGATTAAGATAACGCAATCTTATTGAATTTTTTTTTTTTTTTTGAATGTCGATAAATGTGATCTCGAGCAGATAAGCTTTACAACATTAGTCCCTTGCCTCTTAGGGGGGGGGACAAACAAAACCCCGGATGTTGAAGCACATTTGAGTTGGATAACTAATCTATTTTATAGATTAGTATCTTTTAGATCCTTTGTGTTCATAACTTTTTTTTTTTTTTTGTTAATTTCAGTTCATTGTAAGCAACAGTAGTGACATTTTTTTTTTTATTTTCAGGATTATGGTCATGGAGAATTTCGGTTATGTGTATATCCATAAGAGTTTGGTATTGTTATTTAATTCTTAGAGTGCAACAGTCGATTCTTCCCAAAATAACCTACACCCTCGATTTTTTTCTCCTTTATCTCCTTAAAGAAATACTTCTTTCTCCAAAACACGGATGTCTTTTTTTAAAATAATACGGTTGTCTTTTTTTAAAATAATAATTTTAACTATATATATATATATATATATATATATATATATATATATATATATATATATATATATATATATATATATACACATGAACAGACCGCGATAGATAGATATCTCTATAAACACGCAACAATGATGAGGATAAGAATTCAACAATAACATTTACTCACTTTTGTTTATTAGGCATTAAATTACGTCACTTAGCATCTTCCGTAGTTTAACTTTAGGAACATTTTAAAACGTTTTTAAATTAAAGAAGTTTTGAAAACTTAACGATACTTTGTATTGATAAGACTTCTACAATGTGATTAATTTGTAACTTAAATATGAGAAAAGCTTTTTATTACCGAGAAACACTTACCTTGGTTAATTTCAATAAGCTAATACTAAATGCAATAATTAAAATTTTAGATTTCAATTCAGTAAAGGGACTGGTGGGATTGCCTCAACTTGCCTGCAAGGGTACTTTTAGTCTTCTATAGAGAGAATCAAATCAAATATAATAAAATTTAATAATATATATAAAATGGTCGAGTGGTAAAGCACTCCAGATTAAATAGTGGGTCTATTTCAATTACGAAGAGTCCAATATAATAACGTTTGAAGTAACGGAAATATCGGATTGGAAATAAATTCTTCATATTCATTGAATTAACTTTATTTTGAATGTAATGAAAAATTACCGAATGCCATTAAATTTGATAAGCCTCTTCAGTTACAAGTTGCATTTGATTGTTGTGCAGAAAAGAGAAGAGTGATCATTATGTTATCTTCGTGAACGAATTTCTTATTAAGGTGGGCGGGGGGGGATTACAAATAAAAAGTCGGAAAATGCCAGGTTTCATCTTTTAAAATTTTTATTTATTTACAAATACACGCACATATGTAGAAGGAGAAAAAAAAAAAAAAAAGTTTTGTCCGTACATATTGCGTGCGGGTCAAAATGTTTTTATCGTGGACGATGGGTTGTTGCTTCTGGGTCTTTCCTAACGGACACATCACCTGTGTTGCCAACACCTGAGAGCAGAAGAAAAAAAAAAAAAAAAAAAAAAAAAAAAAAAAGTTTTGAAAAAACAAGTTCTACAAGAAATGGACTTAAACGACCCCATTCAAAATTAATATATAACACTACATAAATTTAAAAAATTTACTGAATTATATATACTTTAGTGTACAACAACATTTTATTATATTATATACAAATGGTCAGCGTATATTTGTAAGCTAATAATAGCTTGCCTCCATTTTGTGGACAGCATCGCGTGAAGTGCCAACTGAAAAAAAAAAAAAAAAAAAAAAAAAAAAAAAAAAAGGAAGAAGAAAAAGAGAAACCCCAGTCATAAAAATTGTTAGTGTATCTTATGGGCCATCAAATTTGTTTTTTTCCAGTCAGATCAAAGTGGAATATCCAAAAATCTCATGGGAATTTGGAGGGGTCTGATATGCGGTGTGTTTACGCATGATAAGACCATTAATACGGTCATAATAAATGAAATTTATTCTGTTGGGGAAAGTGACCGTGAAAAGACGCTTCTGTTGTCCATTGAAGCAGACGTTCATCTTTTCGGTTTTTTTTTTTTTTTTAAATAATTAAGAAAAGGTTAGGGTGAGGTTTAAAAAGTCTACTTTTTTTTTTTATTTGAATGAAGATGCAACAAATATATGTCATCAAATTTGGTATTTCAATCAGATTAAACTAAACCTGAATATGGCGCGATTGATGGAGTGGGGGTGGCAAAAAATAAATGAAAAGATTTCTCATTTTCGTTATTCTTTCTTTATCCCCCCACCTTCACAGGCTTGAGGAAAAGGATAGAGAAAGAATGTTGTTACAGGCACTGCTTGAAGATTAAGAATATTTGTGTGATGATCAATCCAAAAAAAAAAAAAAAAAAAAAAAGCAACTTTTCACATTCAGAGTCGAAAGAAAAGGAATGAAGTCAGAAAAGTCTGGCCTAACTGTAATAAAAACGCATAAGTATTTTTTTAAAAACTTCATGGAGAAGAAACAAAATGCGAAAATTGACATTTGCAGATATCTCCTGATGAGTGGACTGAACGATTACACAAAATTTAGTCTACGAAACGAATATAGCATCAAAAAAGTTTTTGTACCCATATTTGAGTAGACACTCAGTTTTTTAGGAGTGAGAGTACGAGTGAATACTTAAATATGGTTATCCACTAAAAATAACGTTTAAGTGATGAAATTTGATTAATAGAAGTGTGTGGCCATTCAAGGGAAGATATCCGCATTCCCAGGAGAAGGTCCCAGTGGTGTTGCCACTAAAGCATACTGAACAGAAGGGTTTGGCAAAGAGAAAGGCTGGAAGTGACCTGGCTTGAAAGCGCCCTATAACGACTTGCTGGTGAAACTGGCAAAGGCTATGTGGTGATAACTAACGTTCATACCGAAGGACGAATTAAATTAGTAGTTGTGAGCAATAAATAAGGGACGGTGCATTCACTCAGCGATAAACAAAAAAGCGAATAAGAGCGCGCGCGCACACATTATATATATATATATATATATATATATATATATATATATATATATATATATATATATATATATATATATATATATATATATATATAAGAAAACTTACGTTCTGTGAGTTCCACAGCTGCTTTGAATTTAAGATTATTAATTTTGACCCAACATTCATAGGTGCCGAAATCAGGCTTGGAAATCCTCTCAATTGTCAGCGTGTTGGTTGTATTCTTCAGGTAACTATAAAAAAAAAAAAAAAAAAAAAAAAAAAAATAGGTAGCATTCGCTATCTAAATGGTCTTCCGGTAAGAACACGTTCAGGTTTTATTCTATGAAAAAGAAACATTTGTAAAATATTGGTAGACCCGTATATTGCACCCCACCCCCATTTTGTTGGTGTCATACTCGTAAAACATATGATGGTACAAGAGACAGTTTGATTGCGCACAGAAAGAAAGTACATCATTTTTGTCTGACTGCTTTCTTTATCCGAACTTCAAAGATGGTTTGCAAAGAGATTTGCACTATTTTGAAATATTTAAGTCTTAACTGGACAAGATAGTTAAAACAACAAACAAACAACAAACAAAAAACAACAAAAACAAACAAACAACAACAAAAAAAACGAAACAAACAAACAACAACAAAAAAAACGAAACAAACAAACAACAAAAAAAAAAACATTACAGGAAGAAACAAAAAAACGAAACAAACTGGAAACAACAAATTAAAAACAATCAAAAAAATCTCGTAAAATGGGGTGCGATCATTTTAATCTCGGGGTGCGAGTCAGGCATCGACGCAGTAGCATGCAGAAGAGCGTGTGTGGTCGGGGGGGGGGTGTGAAGAAGAAGAAGAAGAGTACGTCGGCCCGGTCATCCAATCAAGAGTAAAAAATTTGCTGATATTTCATTTGTATAAAGGTTCAATTTTTTTTTTTTTACATATTTTAAGTCATTTCTTCGTACTAGACCCCATAAGCCACTTCCTAGAGTCTTAGACGTGCACAATCAGAGTTGGTCCCCGGGCATAAGCAAACCTCTGCATGTCACTGAAAAGAGGGGAAATTATGTGGTCGCCTCAAAAAGAGAGGGAGGCTTTTATTGTCAGGAAAATGATAAAAGCTATTTCTTACCTTCGAAGACCAGTGAGCCACTTTTGTTTGAATTTCCATAACGGACCGAAAATCTTGTGGTTGGTTCCTAGGCATTCAGGAGCGAGTCTACAGACGAAACGTTCGTTGCTGCCTCTGAGACTGTTCTTAAAGATGCCATCACGGGATATGAGAAGACGACAAGGAGGAGTTTCACACTGGACAACTGCAATGAGAAGTTTGTCAATATTGTCTTAGCCTAGCAAATGATTGCAACTAGAGAATGACCATATATATTCAGAATAGTCTTAAATTGATGGAATTCAACTTAAAGCAGTTTCAGTTTTTTTTTTTTTCGAACAAGAAACAAAACAAGGAGAGTACATTAAACGGCGCTGATATAAATACGCCTTTTCCAAATCGCTACCTATTTGTAAGAAAAAATAAGAATTTTTACATTCTAACGAAATTTGCAGTACTTATTAATGCGTGAATAGGTTATTTTATTAGAAAACTGCGCGCGCGATATCTCGTGCATATATATTTTATAGTTTTCTTTTTTGGGGGAAAAGTATCTACACTTTTTTTTCTTTTTAATTACAAGTAATTTTGCCGTGCAATCTTGGAATTCATCCATTTTCTGTTCGTAAATTTTTCTTTAATGTATACTTTAATGACATTTTCTATATTATCACCTTTTGCAAGAGCAATATGATGAGTTCAAGAAGTTAAATTCAGAAAAATTCTTAAAGAGACCACACAAGATACAATTAAATAGAAGATAAAGTTAAGTTTCATGAAGTCGTATACCAAAATTTTAGCTTCAAAGCCATTTAAATCATCTTCAAACAGTTCTTTCCTCTCGTGGCGGTAGCTTTTATATATATATATATATATATATATATATATATATATATATATATATAAGTATTGTCTATTCAGAATTAAAGCACTATCAAAAAAGAACAAGACTAGGTAATGGAAACAAGGTTTCTTAAATACTCATAGATAACTGAAAAAACAAAACACGAGTAAATAAAATGTTTAAAATCCTACTCTAATGTGGCTACTTGCCGTATTTATAAGTAGGAGCAGTCCATTGTCACGGTAGTAAGGAAGAGCAGGCAGTACGCGAAACCTGCTCTAAAAACAAAGCCAGTGCCGTCTATTTGTAACGCACAAAACATTTCGTGCTATTTTAGTTTACTTTTAAGGAGACCAGACAGATACATTTTTCATATTTTGGCTACCCCCTCCCCCGCCACAAAGAAGCGGGACAGTCGTTTGTGTTGCTCATGCATCTCCAAGTATTGTCTGTCCACAGTGTATTCCAAATATCTATGACCACATTTTATCTGAAGGATTCATCTTGGCAAAATCGTTTTTTTCGTAGCAGAAACTATTTTAATATATTATAATTATTATAAGATAGAAAATAAATAAAACCTTTAAGTTTGAGGGTATTTTTCATGTATGCTCTTTTTAACACTTCATTGAAGGTACCTATATATTTTAAAATTTTATATATTTTAAAAGGCATCAACAGAAAAATATTAAAAGAATTGTTTAACAAAAATACTTTAAGTTTAGGGTGCTGGGTACAATTCGGTAATATTGTGCAATATATAGTTAACGGAATCCTAATGGATAATGCAATGATGCATACGTCACAAATTTCGTCTAAATAAGAGGGTAACAGAAGAAAATGCTGCACATGTATATTAGAGTGGTATTCATTGTGGTCACCCACATGTTTTCTGTATGCCTGTGCAGTAGGGATCTACAACATTTCTAGTGGGATTAACTAGGAGACAAATATAAGCAGTTGTTTCGTTAATATACTTTCCAGGTGAATAAATGGATGACGTTTCCTGGTTTTATCTTATCACTAGAAATCTATCTGCACACCGATCGCCCACAATTTCCAGGGAGTTAATCTGGTGTCAAATGTTAAATATTCATTGCTCTTTGACAATTTTCTTTTGATAACAGATTCGTCTATCCCAGGTCAACCAAATTAGGTTGTTAATTAGCTTCTCAGGTAATTGAACTACTGTATGATAGAGGGTGCAGAAATATTCAGAGCAAGGGTCTAGTGGGCGTACCCACCGAATCTATGACATACCCTCGCCATTCTACTCCATATCAATTTTCATAAGGTCATATTCATATAAAATACAAATTTTACTGTAACCTAATTATGTACAATAAAGGATCATATGCAATATAGGTAAACAATTCAACTAGAAAAATTGAAAATACAATTTATTTAAATGTAAATTAAAGATATGTTATCATAGATCATTCCATCTTAAATAAATCAATGTTTTTTTTGAGATTTTCCTTATTAGAAATCTGAATTTAAAACATTCAACACTATGGATAAAAAATAGTTGAATTTCAGAGTTTTCTTTGGAGACTTGGAACGAGCAAAAGAAATTCACGTATTTGACCCTCACCTTAGAAAAAAAAAAAAAAAAATCCGAAGGTTTTTTTTTTTTATCCGTTGTCAGTTGTGCTTAGTTTAATTTGTATGGTATATAAATTTAGGTAAGAATAGTAAGGCTCACAAAACACTGTCCAAGGTTCGCCAATCAGGTCCGGCCCTCCTCGGTCAGAGGGGGGTCGGCGGTAGTACGCACTGGTCCTGGAAATATCTTTCATTGGGTTGAACATAGACAGATGGGAATAAAATTAAGTCAATGTCGTAAATTTTACATTTCTAAAAAGAGTTTTAGGTCATCGCCATAGAAACGTTCCTCCCTACGCAACTTTACCTCTTCATAAATAGAGAACCTTTAAGGGGTACTCTATAGACTACATTTAAGGATATCACGTAACATATCTGCGGCAGGGAGTTACAATTCGGTTGCATTTGCACCCCCCCCCAAAAAAAAAATTCTCGGCAGTAAGGTATACCTTTTTCAGCGCGCCTACGTCGCTACCAAATAATATACCACAAGGAGAGGGTACTGCTTGGAGTGTTGGTACTCAATGATAACTTAGATGTGGCCCAAGAAGATAAAGTATAGGAGCACCCATAAAGACTGAACTTACTAAGTCGTAAAATGTACACGGATAGAAACGATGTTTTTTTTTTTAAAAAAAAAAAAAAAAAAAAAAAAATACTAATACTATCTTGTACTTTTTGATGGTGGCGAAATTTTTTGTAGTTTAACATTCACCTAAATTTGTCAAACTAGTTAATTTTAGTCGTCAGAGTACGAATATAATTTAAAATCGATTACTGACTTTTTGCAGAATTATCTGGACTTAGTTCGGTGTACAAAAAAATGCAATACACACATATATATTAAAGAACAAAAAATTACTTAAGTTATAAGTATATCCGTTTATTCTTCATTTTATGAGTAATAATGTTTATGTATGTGCTTCCGAAAGAAAAAAAATCTAAACAGTGTCGAAGAAGACTAATCTTATTAACTACGAATTTTTGACGATGTCAGTTTGTTAGGTTGATCTCTCGAAAAATATGTTTTTGGGTGATAAAAATATTTTCTCGGTACAAAAGAAATTACGAGTAATAAAAAAAAGAAGTTATTCCAAATTGAAAGAATAAAGTTAGATTTCAACTTACCAATGAAAGCTGTTAACAAAATAGTCACAAACGGAAGACATTGCAAGTGAGCCATTGTGGCCGTTATGGGTCAAATTAAAGACGTCTTAATATTTATATAGCTGGAGGGCAGGCCGAATAGAACAAGACATCCCAACAGTCAGCAGGTCAGAGGTTTTATCAATACGACCGGCTGCGTAAGCAAAAGAAAAAAAACTATAAATAGAATGCCCGCTAGAACGCACGCGGTTTTTTTTTTTTTTCTCGTCAAATAACCAAAAGAATTCTGAGGTTGGTCCACAGCTCGAGCGGAATGCAGCCCAAGCCTGGGTTTAATATGTGTGTATGTGTTAGTGTGTTTGGAGTGTGGAGGACTAAGAATTGCTCAAGCTTACTCTCGACCTCCGGCATTTTCCTTCTGGGAACGCCAACGTTTAATGCATTTCTTTCTTTCGTACAAGAGGCTCTTGCTTGGGGGACACAAGTGCTTAAGTTATTTATACTAAGAAATTTAACTTTTTTTATTATCTGAACATACTTTATATATATATATATAGAGAGAGAGAAAGGGATATATCTATCTATATATATATATATATATATATATATATATATCTATCTATATATATATATATCCTAGTCCGGCACAAGGACAAAAATGTGGCTTAATCAGTGAGAATAATGTGCGGGTAATGTAGGGGCTCCAAATGAGAAATCGAAGAGCCATTTTCGTCAGGTTCGTTACATTCACTCACGTGCAAACAGCCTTGGGAATTTTATTAATCCGCCTCCCCCACCTATGAGTTTAATAGTAGGATTTCATCTGGAAAAGTCGTTATATATATATATATATATATAGTACTTCGTCGATCCTAGAATAATCCTCGACTGAATGCAGAAAGCACTGGCCTATCTGGCACTCATCAGCAGTACGCATCCACTATCAAACCCAGACCATTTTGATACAACGCATACGTCATACCAACTGTACCACGGGGCCTCGGTGATGAAGAAGGCACAAACCAGACTCCATATAGCACCGCTACTCATTCAGTTCCGCAGCGATTCTCATCCAATATTCACTTGTATATCATATTTACTCGATAGGAAAAAAGAGTTCAAATATATGCAAATCTTTTTCAATTTTGTTTAAATGTTTTTCTTTGTTGTTTTTATCAGAGTTTGTATAAATTTCAATTGTTATAATTTGTGAAAAAGTGCATTTTGTTTATCATCTGTGGCCTCCCAGGTCAACAGATCTTGCCCAATCAGATTTTCATCTGTAGGTGTATATAAAAGAAACAGTGTTTGTTCCACCTGTGCCTGCTACTTTTGAAGATTTAAGACATCGAATTGTTGAAACTGTGAAGTCCATATCTACAGATCAATTGATTCGAGTGTCGCAAGAAGTGGATTACCGTTTTGATGTTTGTCGCGCAACACATGGTACTCATGTTGAGTGCATTTGAGTTGAACAACCTTAAAATAATAAACGTTGAACATTTTCCTATCCAGTAAGGTGTTGAATATGTTTCTGTTTCTCAGCATTTGTTTTTATTAAATTTTCGAAATCTGCTCTTTCTCTTTGAATAACTCAGCATATCTAAAAAAATATAAGTGACCATTTTTCTATTGTTTAAATAATATATTAATTAAATTTTCTTTGTCTGTCATATTCGACGAAACACACGCATATATATATATATATATATATATATATATATATATATATATATATATAAATAAATAAAAAGGCTTAAACACTAATATTCCATGGTTATAATTTATTCCATTGGAATCGAAAATACGATCAATTTATCAGACCTACAAATTCAAAAAAAAACAGAAAAAACAACTCCGGAAATAAAAAAATAGAATTTCGAGAGAGTGTAAGTATGAGAGTGTGGGACGAATGTTAGAGCTAAAGAGAGAGGTAACAGACGAGAGAAGGTGGGAGATTAAAACTTAACAGAGAGAAGTTTTAGAGAGGTGAGTTAAAGACGGTTTAAGTGAGAGAAATCTGAATGTTGTCGGATGTCTAATACATTAAAGATGTAACCGGAAAGGATACATTTTGTGGTGACATACACAGACAATAGACGATCTAATCAGAAGTTTTTTTATTTTATTTTTATTTTTTTTTATTTTATTTCACAAAATATTTTATTTTTATTTTTTTTATTTTATTTCCCAATGGTGAGTATGTTTATCTACTGATTCTCATCCTTGGTAAACGCTCATCATGGACGGGTGTCTAGAGTTTTTTTCTTTAAGTATGAAAGACCAGGCAGGCAAGGTGACTTGCGAGTCACATCTAGATACTTAGGAAACCCTTCAATCGGAGATTGTCTGGGAAGACCGGGTTGTTTAATCTGAAGTTATTTCTAACATTTTAAAACTATTAAAGGCCACCGTATTAATTATAAAAATTAAATTAAAAAATAAAATAATTATTAATAATACGTAATTATAGATAATAATAATAATGATAATAATACATAAAATAATAATAAATAAAAAATACTTAACTTAGATAATAATCATAATAATGGCTGTGATCAAGAGCCTGAACAAGGCCAGCACGTTCAAACCCTCGGTCACGATGACTTGTGACTTCGTGCTAGCACAACCAAACAGTTCCGTCTACCCATTTTAATTCACAAGGCTTGGGTCAACCTGTGGTATGATTTTCCACGTGCCCATACGTTCGGGGTAAGACGATAAACTACACCCAACAGCAAAGCCTTTGATCATTAGATTCTAAGCAGCGTGGAACTACCTCTTAATTGCTGGTGTTCCCAGGTCCACCCTGACCCGGGGTGACAGCACCTGTTAGGGTCCCAGCTCTGGGCAAATAGTTAATCCCCAAACTGGAGTTAAAACACTATGAAAGTGTTAAAATAGGTTTTAATACCAATAATACATTTTTGGAAAAAAAATATTACCAGCAATAGATTTTTGAAAAAAATACAAGCAATAAATCTTTTAAGGAAAAATTATTACCAGAAATAACAGCAGTACATTTTTGAAAAAAAAAAAAATATTACCAGCAATAAAAATCTTGTCGGCATTAAATAATTGATATGCCATAAAACAAACCAAACCAAACCAAACCACGTGCCCATATATATGAGTTAATAACCTTTTATTGTTTCTGGTTTAATATCCCGCAAAGTTGCTGAAAACAAATCGTCTTTTATGTGAGTCATTTATTCTGAAATCGTTCGAGGAATGTCGAGGATGTCCACACCAGGAAGAAAACTTCCTTATTTTCATCGCGTTATTTTAAATCGAAACAACATAAAAAAAAAAAGAGTTCAAATCACCATTTCCTAAGCAGCGATATTCCTGGCTATGACGATAAACTACATCCGGCAGCATGACTTCTGATCAGGAGACTGGAGGTTTTGAGGAGCATGGCACCACCTCTTAATAGCTATTATTTCCAGGTTCATATATACATATATATTTATTTTGACTCCGGCCGCTAATAATAGTCAACTGGTAAATCCATCCGGATCAGCTCAACACATTATTAATAGCAGGATTTGGATTATTGATTTTAGTGTGGACTGTTTTTTTTTTTTTTTTAATTCTATCAAGGTGCCACTCAAGGTCCTGGAGTCCTTGTATATCAGATCCTGTAAGCCTTCCTTCTTTAAACAGACGGATTGTTTGCTGGGTCTGAATATTATTGGTCTCTAGTATTCCTTGAATTTTTTCCCCTTCATTAGTCATCTTTAATTAATATACACGTCTATTTTTTTATTTCCCAGAATAAAACTTGATAAGACTCGGACGAAACCGGTTGTTTTTAATTTACTAAATTTACACTGATATGCCTTTTAAATTAGGCTTCTTCCTTGCTATTATTAAATTTTGGACAACAAAAAACGTTTAAATACTTAAAGCGTGGGTACAAACCAGAATTTATTCGTAGTTTGGATAAATTATTATTAATTAAGGCACGTATAAAATCTAATTGTGAGTTTCTTCGAGCGTGTATAAATAAACATTTATCTCTCTCCTACACTTTGTTTAGCATTAGGAATGAGGAACTTCATTCTGGTTTATAAATTGAGAAGATTTTTATGGAGGATTCGTTAAAATCTTTTTCTAAAAGAATCCTTCTTCTCAATTGTACTTATAAGAACCAATGGAGAAAGTTTATGTTAACACTTTCCTATTTTGATCAGGTTCGCTTTTCCCTGTTAGTTGGCTATGCACACGAAATTGGGGTAAAAAAAATGTCTGAGTCTATGCAGACTAAACTAAATTATTTAGTTCGTAAACGTTTTGGATGCATTGGACTGGAGAGAGAATTATTTTCAATTTTTTTCTTCAAATGAGCCTTCTCAATTAGAATCTCGTATTTTGGCTCACGGTCTGGATTTTTGTATTCCTTTTTCGATGATTGACCGTGAGAAAATCTTTACAGACTTTGAGGTTTTATTTGCACAGGTTCTTAGACTTGTACCTCACTCTGCAGAGTCTCTCAGTGACCTTAAAGCTAAACTTAATAGTTATGCTTATTCTTTTTCTGGTTCTTCTGTTTCTTTATCAGAGTCCAAATGGGGAAAACAGCACCGCCGGGTAATTAAAAGTTTAAAAAATAATTATAACTTGGTTATTACAAAACCTGATAAAGGTGCTGGTGTTATTTCACTGGACTATTCGGATTACGTCTGAAAGATACATCTAATTTCGTCTGATGATAAATCTAAATTCTTAAAATTAGGTCCAGTTGAGATCCATGATTGTACTACTTCTATTAAATGTAAGTTTTAAAGGTAATTGCTTAAGTGGGTCAAGAGTGGTTTACTTTCTTCTGAAATGCCTGAATTGATTAGACCTACTTGGGTCCATTCGTCTCGTTTGTATGGGCTGCCTAAAATCCATAAGCATGGTGTCCCATTACGACCCATCTTGTCTATGATTGGGTCCTCCCAGCATAAAGACTTCTCAACGTTTGGATTTTAGATAAAGCAACATTTACCTCCCAGGATTTTGACTCCGGCCGCTAAGAATAGTCAACTAGTAAATCCATCCGGATCAGCTCAACACATTATTATTAATAGCAGGATTTGTATTACTGATTTTAGTGTGGACTGTTTCTCTATTTTATCAAGGTGCCACTCTTTATATCATCTCAAGGTCCTGGAGTCCTTATATATCAGATCCCTCAAGCCTTCCCTCTGTAAACAGACGGATTGTTTGTTGGGTCTGAATATTATTGGTCTTTAGTTTTCCTTGAATTTTTTCCCCTTCATTAGTCATCTTTAATTAATATACACGTCAATTCTTTTATTTCCTTGAATAAAACTTGATAAGACTGGGACGAAACCGGTTGTTTTTAAACTAAATTTACACTGATATGCCTTTGAAATTACGCTTTATTCCTTGTTAATATATATATATATATATATATATATATATATATATATATATATATATATAAATAAAAATATAGGAAGCAGAAGTTGAAAATGCAACTGGAGTCTTTAAGAAGGAGTAACTTCAGCGGTTTCACTTTTCTATGATTTTCAAATTTTCTATGCATTATATGCGAGACATATTACGCAAAAATTGCAGTTGCATTGTCAACGTCTTTTTTTCTTATTTATGAATAAAGACAAAAAGAAAACATTTTTACGGCGCGTTTTATCCTCTGATGGACTTTATCAAGGCAAATTTAAGGATTTTATTTTGTAACAATCTTTATTAACAGAACTGAAAAATGTCGTTAGGTTGTCAGAACACACACACACACACACACACACACACACACACACACACACACACACACACACACACACACACACATATATATATATATATATATATATATATATATATATTGAAATAAACGCTCAATTTTTATTTATTACTTTATCTATTTCGACCTGGTCAAATCCTAGTAAAGGAAATGTGTTTTCCGGCAGGGATATCGAATCTGGCGTCTATTTCAAATACGAAGTGTCCACTATATTAATCTTTGAATTAATAACAATGCCGGATTAAAAAATAAATCTATTAATTCTTTATATATATATATATATATATATATATGTATTATAAAATATATATATATATATATATATATATATATATATATATATGATATATTATAAACGTGCAATCAATTTACAAATACATGAATTATTCACACAAAACTAATGCAAAGGTTAATGATTTAAATGGCGAGAATCCATCATCGCAAACAATTCAAATAGTACACAAAAAAATCCGTTATTATATATATATATATATATATATATATATATATATATATATATATATATATATATATATATATATATATATATATATATATATATATATATATATATATATATATATATATATATATATATATATATATATATATATATATATATATATATATATATATATATATATATATATATATATATATATATATATATATGTATGTAAATAAAAAGAAAGAACAGCAAGATATATAATCGGTGTTCTTATAGATATTTTATTTTACAAAATAGTGCTCAATGTAAATTTACAGAGCATTAATATTATAAATTAATTGATTTAAAATATGGTTTTTTTTTCGCTACACAGTTCTAACTATGTTTCAAAAATGGAAGCTAAAAGCCACGAATTTAATTTTGTGATAAATTAAAGACATTAGTTCCATTTCATAGCAAAATTCGCTTGAGGGTGAAATAGAACTAATATATATATATATATATATATATATATATATATATATATATTATAAGTTCGAATATATATATAAAGTTCGAATGACTTATTTGGTTAACCGACTCTAGAGTTTCGCGGTAAAGTACTCCTCAGGGTCAGATGGTTGATAAATGTGCTCTCCAGCATTTTTCTTGTCTCCCGGTAAACTTATTTCGTACTGTTTAAAATAAATGAATGAATAAATAAACAGGTCGTCTACTGAAACACGTGTATCAATAAAAATAAGGTTTAGAAAAATCAGAAGTAATATCGGATTAAAAGCAAAACCTATCAATGCCTTAGAAATTATTTTACATTTAAGATATAAAAATAAAAAAAAAAAGTCTTTCGATAAATCTGAATGAAATTGGGCCTTCTTGTTCGGTTGTGACGGTCTCCATGGTCAAGCAGTCTAAAACACCCCCCCCGGATCAGACTGTAGTTTCTCTTACAAAAGTGGGGACGAGGGTTCGGGCTCTGGAGGAGAGCACATATTTCCTCTTGATTCTCTGGACGTAATACACTCTGTTTAAAATAAATAGAAAAATATACAAGGCGTCTACTCAAAAACATGTATTCACAAAAGTAATGTTTTAGAGTAATATATATATATATATATATATATATATATATATATATATATATAATCAGTTTCACCCTATGATAGGCAGTAACACGTCTAAAGCACAAGAGTTTACTGGGTGTGGAAGAATTAGAAAACAGAAACATTAACGATGAGCAGAAAGAAAAAAGAATAACCAGGAGGACAGTAGATAGCGATTGGCACTGCATTTAAATTTTTGCTGATTAACGTTGACTGGAATACATGGATCTCCGGAAGGGAGCATCACAAGCGATAAGTGTGAGAGAAGAAACTTTTAGCATAGAATTTACGGCTGCGTCTAGCCAGCTCAACTGTAAAATGATGAGATCTCGCCACCAGTCTAGTATTGCACTTAAATTTAAAAACTCTTGGTACCATAACGAAGAGCTCATTCGAATAATTACCATTAAAGTATTTATAAAAAAAAAAAAAAAAGACACACAGAGGCAATCTTACAGTCGTGGCAAAGTGACTGAAGCCGAGATGCCAGATCAGGGCCAATAATATTGCTGATTCTTTTTTTGATTTTATCAAGGAGCTCAAGGTAAATAGCAGGGCCACCGGACCATATGTGGCAGCAATATTCTAAACATGGACGAATGGTAGGCTTAAGATTCTGGAGAGAAATATTGTCTCGTCCGACGTAGTGGACCGGCTTTCTTGGCTGCTGACCTAGCAATGGATTCAATATAGTTTTTCTACTTCATATCAGCAGAGAACGTTAGCCTTAGGAGATGCAACAAGTCACTTTTCTGGAGGTTAGCATCAGTCAGGCTAATGGATGGAAGAGGGGATTTGAAATTAATAAAAACATATTTTCTTTATATAGCCTACCTATGCATCTGATTTGATTATAATCGTGTAGAAGCAGCCACATTTCTCAGACGAATTTATAATAGTAAGATGGTGTACACAGTGTATCCCGATAATTCCAAACAGCGGACATGTTTAATCGCAGGGACAAGTTTAAATTCCGGTCCATTTTGTTTCGTTCCCTTTGCACTAATGCCCTAAGAGAAGACATGGATCCATCTTCTCCCAGTAATTGGTAAAACAGCAGAACAAACTGGTCTCTCTTGCCTTGGTTGGCAGCCAATTAAATAGCAGGAAATCTCTCAATTCAAACCTGAAGATAAAATTATGCACTGGAGTGTCAATTACATCATGTTAAGGGAGATAACCGCGTAATAAAAAGGAGTTTCTTCCCCTGTTACATGTACATACATTTAAAGTTTTTTTAAAAAAAGTGAACTAAAATAGGTACTTCTACAAAACCCAATATCTAAAGATTAAAATTATTTTTTTAAAATGAAAACTCTTTCTTGAAGCATTTGTTTTAGTTTTAATTTGAACCTAATAGATTAAATTTAATATTTCCAGGACACCAATTACTGAAAATCTACTCTGTCTCGTAAATGGAAAAGATTATTACATTTTATCGATGTCCAATATTAAAAAAAGGATTTTGATTTTGTTTGTATGTGCTTAAACAGTCTGATTTTTCTAAATATGGACGTCCATAGACGACATTTTCTGATAACAAGAGCGATAACTAGAATATATTTCAAGCCATAGTAACTAAAATTCAATAAAACGTTAGACCACGGAAAATATTTTCCTAAATTTTAAAGATTTTAAAGTTAAAAATATATATAAAAAAGGCACTCATATTATATTCCTCAATTAATTTCAAGTAAGTGTGTAGGTTGATAACTATTTGTAAATGGTCATCCATAACATGTGTGAGGACAACTGAATCTGTTAAAATTAGGCACCTCCACAAAACGAGATCACTAAGGTTGGAAATTAATTTTTTAAAATGAAAAATCTTTCTTGAAGCTTTTATTTTAGGTATAATTTCAACCCAATAAATTAAATTTAATATTTCCATTAAACAAAATACTTTTCTGTATTTCAAAACTAATTTAAATCGACTGGAAGGATTGTTTTTGCTAAAATAGCCGATTAGCGGCCATTTTTAGTCATTATTCTTCGCAATGTAATTATCGTTATTAAAAAATCTTTCAAAAATAAAATATATTTTTCTGAAACTTTATTTGAAGAAAATTAGCTGATTAAGTTCAAAATATCACAGAATTGCATTTTTTAACACGATTGTAAGTGTTTATTTAAAAGTTGTTCCTGTGTTGACAGCTTCATCAGATTGATGTTTATCGAATGTTGTTCTGCTGCGGCTTTAGCCGTAAAAAAATAATTGAACGATATAACGCGAGTGCATTTTATATATAATTTTTAAGTACCCAGTAATCTTAAAAATTTAGGAAAATATTCTCTGTAATCTAATGTTTATTAAATTTTAGATATTTTTGGCTTTAAATTTACTATAGTTATCGCTCTTATTTTCTGATAATGTCGTGTATGAACAACCGTATTTACGATAATTGGCAAATTTATGCACATGCAAAAAGAATTCAGAATGTAAAAATATTGGTGTTTGATGATTTCTACTAAGCTTTTCCATTTATAATTAATAAATATAATTATTACTTACTAATAATATTATTTAAAAGAGTTATGAAGTATTATAATTTTAATTTTTGAAAAATGAAAACAATTGTGAAATTTAATATTCAATGAAATTTTTTTCTTAGGACAATATATTTATAAAAGCAATTAAAAGATTTTCTAATTAAATAATGTCTTAGTTTTATTACATTTTTATTTTAAGATTTAGAGCAGGTTTTTGGTAAATGGTGTTTCTATTTTACAAAACCAAACCAAAAAACAAAAAACAAAACAAACATTGGTGATTTAATTTCACCAACTAGTCATGCTTTTGACTAATATAAATATGAATGGGTGACATTTAAATTTCTCAAAATTTCATATAATTAAGTAAATCTTTAAAATATTTTTACTAAGATTTTCTAAAAACGGTTTTTAAATAATTTTATTCATTTGCGAATAAGTCCTAAATTTATTATTTGATTTTGCAAGTATTTCCAAATCAATGTGTTTTTTTTTATCGCGAAATGGCGCTAAAATTTCATATCTTTGCCTTCCACCCTACAAGAAAAACAAGATTTTTAACCAAAATTTCGAACGTGCTAGAAAGGATTAATAAATTTAATTTGGCAATAAAACATACTTTGGTCTTTCTTCTTAATAATAACGTAAACATTTTGACGATAAAACTTTGTTTTTTACCGAGTTTGGAGCCGTTTTTCATAATGGTATGCTCTTTTTTTAGCGAATTAGTGGCAATACGTAAACTGAAATCTTAAAGAATAACGTATCGATGTAAGGATTTGTGTTTGGCTCGATTAGACCTTTTCTGATTTGCTAATATTATTTATTGCAAAGAAACGTGAGATTCTTGGATAAAATAAGATCAATAAAATACCAGTACAAGATTTAATGTCGCCAATAAACTGTAAATCAGTTAGCAAATGTTTTCTGTGAACTGCAAAATCGTATTACCCTTTGTATTGCTAATGATGGAGGACATGTGGAAACTTAAATAAAATTTCAATAAAACTTTAAAAAATATAGATTTACTTCTTTTTAATCCTTTTTCCAAATTATTTCTATCACAAATAAAAATAAAGTTATAAATTTTTTAAAGTGCACCCGAACTTTATCGACACCCTGGATATATATTAATGAATATTTAGGAAATAAACTTTCTTTTAAACATGTTTCGTTGAATATGACAGGCAAGGGAAATTTAATTAATTTTGTTTTATTTAGTTTTTCCAGCATTCTTACATTTTCCCGTTTGATGGAAGCAATGGAGTGCAAGAATTGTCTGTATGGTTCATTGTCCCAAGCGCTTTCGGCCATTCCTTTAGCCATTTTCAAGGGAGGAGTTTATTTTGGGGTGTTCGTAATTTCTCTTCATGTTTTCACTGCTTAAAAATGTGTTTTATTTTTTGGGTTTTGAATACTGGAGACGCTAATGTCGTGAACGAAAGTCTTTTTTCATTCTTGAAAGAAAGCAATGTCATATTTTAAAAAAGAAAGCCTTTCTTTTAATTATCCATTTATTTTTATATTTTTCTTTGTTTATTATTTTATAATTTTGTTATATTATTTTGCATTTCATGTGCCGTGTGTGATACACGCTGACGAGGCAGATTTTCCCATGTTGCCATTTCTTTCTTCGGTGGACCATCCAAGACTACAGAACCCTGCTATTTACCCATAGCCCTTTGGGGAAGAAGATTCATACCTTTCCCAAGCACGACTGGAATTCGAACTCGGATCTCCGACTCCTCAATCCGAACCGCTATCCATTACAATATTTAATAATTAAAATACATATTTATTTAATTTTATTTTATGTCGATTGTTTTCCTTTTATTTGTAAAATAAATATTTTATCAAGTTTACTTACTTTATTAAGAATGTCTATTATCATCAGGAATTGTTAAATTAGGAACATTTAATTCATTTGTATTTGTTAAATTACTTATAAATTGGCATAAAATATTCTATATTTATATTTAAGAGTAACATTTCTCTTTTTATGAAAGAGGATGAAAATTGTAGGAAAAGCATGTCGAGTCACAATCTTTTGCTTATTGACTATTGGTTCAGTATCGTCGATTTCTTTCTCTATCATTTATCATTCAAACATTTTAAACATTTTATACGATGAGTTGATAATGAAGAGATAATCACGTATATCCCCTCCTAAGCTTTATACAGTGGAACCTCAATTTAACAGAATAATGAAGGGGGTCGTCCGCTAAAGCCGTTTGTCCGTTAATTTGAAGCAATTTTTTTCGTGGTCTAAAAACACCTAGTACAGTACAAAATTATTGTAAATAAATGTAAATACAGTATATATGCATGTGTATTTTATTTTTAAGTTACTATATAGTAACTAAAAATAATTAACATATACACAGTTGGATGCCATAGTGAAGGGCTTGACAAAAAACAATACTTTATTCAGTGGTGATTCTACGGGGGACAAGAAGGGGCCAATGCCCCTCTCCCCATTTAAGCTGGCCCCTCCCTTCTTAGTTTTGTAGAGGAAAAAATCAGAGCAGACAAATTTACACTGTTCTGCTAGTATTGACGTTAGTATTAACCCTTTGATTTTGCTTTGAAGTTAACCTCTCTTGTGGTCCAATAGCGTGAGAGGGGGCAAAAGAAGGCAAGAATAGATTAGGACTTCACTACTATGAATGAAAAGTTATTCTGCTTAATTTAGTAAAGTAACATACTTATATCAAAACTCATTCCTAAGTTGTGTATACGATACTGGTGTATTATGAAAATAAAGACTCTGCCTGAATTTGCGACCCCCCACTTCTCCGCAGAAAAATCTCGGCCCCCAGATGTCCCCCCGCGCCATTTTCAGAGCTCTAGAATAGGCACTGACTGTATACTGGACCAAAGACAGTATAAAATTTTTCAGAGACGATGCGTATTTGTACACGACGAGCGCTCAAGTAAAAAACAGTGGCTATTTCCCGGAACTACCAGTCTCTGTTGATAGCGCCACTAAACAAAAGCGGTCAGTCGAACACTAGCATTTCTGCAGTTTTTGTTCGTTAAATCAGGAGTTCGCTGGTTCCGGGGACCGTTAATTCGAGGTTTTACAGTATAGAGAATAACTTTGTTCAAATATTAAAAATAGACACAATAAACACTCAGTAAACCTTTTCCCTCCTTCCGACCATCCCATATGAGGACTTCCAGGGGAAAAGAGTCATAAGACTGTTTTCCTCTGGAAGTCCTCATAACAAATAAAGCACTCAGTCACTGTTTTCTTTTCTTTTTTTTTTTTTAAATCACGAATTTATGCATATCAGGCGTTTAATTAACTGTGAAAATACAATATAAAATAAACGCTTTATCCGATAAATCCGATAAAAGGTATTAATTATTTCATTTTCGAGTGTCAGTGACAGTATCCTCAAGTCAAGCGTATCGGGTCACCAACCCTTCCCAAACGATTGGTCCTTTGGGGCAACTGACCTTAGTGAACGGTATATTTTCAGTTGAGGGGTCATTTTCTGTTCAGGGGTCATTTTCTGCTCTTTCTTTTTGTCTTTCGAGGTCAACCTTCCAGCTTTTATTTTTATAACATTCACTATAAACTCTCTCTCTGTATCTATGTATCTATATGGTCGTCTGTTCATATCTATCAATGGCCATCTATCTATCTATCTATCTATCTATCTATCTATCTATCTATCTATCTATCTATCTATCGCGATCTGTTCATATTTATCTAGCTATGTACTTAAGCACTTCAAAAGATTCGCGATACCCAATGTTTAAAATGAATTTTTAAAAATATAAAGTCTTTCTCGAAGCTTTTATTTTAGTTTTCATTTCAAGCTGAGATATTAAATTTAATATTTCAAATCAGCAAAATATTCTGCTGCATTTCAAAACTAATTTAAATTGTCTGGATGGAGTTTTCGTTTTTGAAATCAATAACATTAGCTGATTTTAGCGCCATTTTTAGCCATCTGTCATCACAAGGTAATTCTCTTTATTAAAAAAAATCTTTCAAAAATTAAATGTACTTTTTTGAAACTTTATTTAAGGATTCCAGGAATTGCTCTGCGTCGATTTACTAGCACTAGGAGTGGCCATCTGACAGCACACCCAATGATAATCAGGTGCTGAGGAAAATGTTCTGTCTCTAAGATGCAGGTAGAAATTGATATATGATTATCATCACCTGGCCGAAACAGGCGGAGAGGATATCAAATAATAATAATAATAATAATAATAATAATAATGTTGTTTGTGTAAATATTATTATTGAGTCGGGTTAGGTAGAAGTAACTGTCTGAGTTAAAATTATTGCCTTATCATAGCGCAGGGTATAAAATTAACCTACGACAGAACTTTAACTTGCGTATAAGACGCAAGTCAATTATTATCCATTTTTTGGCGGGGTGCTGTTATATGCCATCAAATATGATGTATGCGCTTTGAATAGAACAAGGATTCCAACAAACCCCAGATGGAAGATTAAAATAGTAATATCAGCCGTTTTCTTATAAGGAAACATTCAGCATTCACTGACCGTGCAGCCAGTGTTACTTTCGGCTTAAATTCATAAAATCTTTCTATTAAAATCATTTTTTTCAGGAAAATAAGTTTCTCAAGTTCACTAACTGATGCATTTTCTAATATTGATGTGGGTTTCCTTCCTAATCTTTTGTTTATAGTAGTATGGAAATCAACATCTTAATCATATCATTATTCTCTCTTCGAGTTATGCGTAATATCCATTTTAGTTGTTGTTGCTGTTGAGAATCACATCTGATGTGATTTTTTTATTTGCTATAGTTTTTTGTTTGTGATTATGTAGCGCCAGTTCACAAAGTACGAAGAATGATACTCCACGCTATGACCTACAGGCTTTATGCGATTGGTGGAAGACATTTTTATTTTATTGCTATGAGAAAGCGGTTCTAAACAGTTTATACATGACAGTTTTCTGAATTGGTTGGGCATTTTGCGTTTCGATCTAAAGAGAATATTTAAAAACATGACTCGAATTTTTAGGTTAATCATTTGGTTTTGTAGAAATTCGTCTTGCTGGGTGAAATTGCCCCTAGTGTAGCCTATTCCATGTTCAATTTCATTATTTTCTATACTAACTTCTTAAAATATTTAATCCATACACTGGAGTCAATGTAAACTTAGGGGGTCACATTTCTTTTGAAAAGGCGTATTGCTATAAAGACATTTATATTAAAATCTATATTTGTATAATTTATTCAAACATGAACAATCCCATCATTTTTTAAGGGTACTACGCTAGTCATTTTTTTTAATGAATACTACACTAGTCATTTTTTTAATGGATACTACGCTAGTCATTTTTTATAATGGATACTACACAAGTCATTTTTTTTAATGGATACTACACTAATCATTTTTTTTAATGGATATTACGCTCGTCATTTCTTTTATTGGATATTATACTAGTCATTTTTTTAAAATGAATACTACACTAGTTATTTTTTTAATGGATACTACGCTAGTCATTTTTTTAATGGATACTATGCGAGTCATGTTTTGGAAGTTTTTGGTGCTATCTTCATACTTTTCATGTCTATAAGATTTCAATAAATTATGTCATTGTGTCATAGCATTCGCAACTGATGACATAAAGTAATTCGGAATGAATTCAGTCTTTATTAAGCGCCCTAATATTGTTGCCTTGTGTCAAAACAAGGAGTTTTCAGTAAACAAATCTAAAGTAAAATTAAATTTGTGTCGTAGAGAGTTCATTAGTTAATTATATTCCCAATATAAATTATATATTTATATATTTCAAATCAATACCTAACATAATATATGGAATATATCTTAAATTCTCTCAACTTGGTATCTATCATGATGACACAACCATTTAATCCTGTCTCGATAATAAATCTGATCAATTCGATTAGGTGATATTGGCAGGTGATCTAAAATAATGACCTACAGTTCGTTGTTAACTGAGGCAAGGAATGGCTTGTTAATTTTAACACTTTCAAAATTAAACTTCTCTCTATTAATCACCTGAAAGAGCGCTTCTTGACTCTTATCAACATGGCTGATGCTAACCTCCACGAGAGTGACTCGTGGCGTTTTCTCGGGCTACCTTTTTCGGTTGATATGAAGTGTAAAGTCTTTATTGAATCTATTTCTGGATTCTGCTGCTAAGAAAGTCGGTTCATTGTGTCGGGCTAGAATCTAGCTTGCATATTTTAAGTCTACCATTGGTTTATATTTTGAATATTGCTGCCGCATATAGTCTGCTGCCCCCACTGTATATTTAGAGATTCTTCATAAAATCCAAAGAAGAATCAGCAATATTATTGGTCCTAATCTGGCATATCGGCTTAAGTCACTTTCCTACCGTCGTAATGTAGCTTCGAAGTACCTTTTCTATAAATACATCCAATGCAACTGTTTGGATGAGCTCTTCGTTATTGGGAGTTAGATTTTTAAAAATGTTGTTTTATCCCCCTCCCAGACGTAACAATTTTACATATGGGGACTAGTTAGGATTTTCATAGAAACATTGAGGTATTGTGGTGGATGTAGTAACAATGGTAAGTAAGAATGCGTTGTTTTGGTGTAAGGAATATTTGGTATGTTTGGGTCAGTAATTGTGGCGAGCTAAGTTAAAATTTTAGACAGAAGACTTTTCTCCATTCCCTACTTTGGCCTTGTACCACATTTTGTATTAGCATACGAATCAATATCGCTCTTCGCATTGGTAATAGACTTTATTAATTTAAGCGCAATACTAGATTGGCCGTGAGGTCTCGTCAATTTACAGTTGAATTGGCTAAATGTAACCGCAAGTTCTATGCTAAGAGTTTCTTCTCTCACACTTCTCACTTGTTGAATTCTCTTCTGGCTTCTTGCTTTCCAGTCAAGTTTAATCTTCTAAAATTTAAATACAATGTCTATCGTTATTGTTGTAGCATACATACAGACGATAATGTGTATGTCCCCATTTACATAAATGCAGTAGTAAATACTGTATGTTGGTCTGCAGTTGGAGATTCGTCTCCAGCTGTGCTGGTCAAACTCTCTGCCTCCGGGCAGAGTGGATCCCCAGACGAGACTATGTCGAAGGACAGAGTCTCGTCTCGGGAAACAGTTACCCGACCCTGTTTTATACGGGGTCTACAGGGAATTTTTGGCCAAGCCTGCGGGCTCGGATACCCCACATTTAATTCGGCCTTGTGCCACACCTGACCGTGTGGAGCGGTTGGTAGATATCTTGAAATTTGAGATTCATTGTGGAATTCACTTGACTCACTTCTAACAGTTGACTACTTCTTCTACGCGCTGCTGGCGAATCTTATATGTGTTGTTCTTGTCCTAAGTATTATCGTTCATTACCAACCTTCGTTTGATTATTCTATTCAGTAACCTTCCCTAGGTTAAAACAGTTATCTTCTGTCTTGATTATGCATTTATTCTTTTCGCTCTCTTTATTTTTGCTCTTCCACACTCTGTAACCCCCTTGTGTCTTAGTGACTTTATTGCCTTGCACGGAATGAAATGTTTAAAATAAACATTTTTTAACAAAACATGTATAATCTAAACATAATGTTTCTTTAACAATGGCTTATGAAAACTAAAAGTTTAATACGACATTCATTGGGCGGACAGTTAGCGTTGCCGTCGGTTGAAGTTTATAAAATCTTTCTCTTAAAACGATTTTTCAAGAAAATAGGCTTCTCAAGTCCACTATTATTACTCTTTATAGTAACCAATGGGAATTTCTTTCTTAAGCTTTTGTTCAAGGTAGTGTTTGTTTTTTTGTTTTACGGCATATCAACCTCAATGGGTTATTTAATGCCGACAAAATTTTTAGGATAGATTCTTATGAATAGAGTATGTATTCTTTGGTTTAGATTGGTTTGGTTTATTTTGTTTTACGGCATATCGACCTCAATGGGTTATTTAATGCCGACAAAATTTTTAGGATAGATTCTTATGAATAGAGTATGTATTCTTTGGTTTAGATTGGTTTGGTTTATTTTGTTTTACGGCATATCAACATCAATGGGTTATTTAATGCCGACAAAATTTTTAGGATAGATTCTTATGAATAGAGTATGTATTCTTTGGTTTAGATTGGTTTGGTTTATTTTGTTTTACGGCATATCAACCTCAATGGGTTATTTAATGCCGACAAAATTTTTATTGCTGGTAATTTTTTTTCTTTTTTTTTGCAAAAATGAATAACTGGTAATAATTTTTTTCTTCAAAAATTTATTGCTGTTAATAATTGTTTACAAAGTATTTCTGGTATTAAAACCAATTTTTACACTTTCATAGTGTTTTGACCCCAGTTTGTGGGTTAGCTATTTGCCCATAACTGGGACCCTAACAGTTACTACCACCCCAGGGCAGAATGGATCTGGGAACACCAGCAATTAAGAGGTGGTTCCAGACTCCCCCAAACCGCCTTGCTTTTGGACGTAGTTTATCGTCTTCAATAGGACGTTAAGGTAGTGTGGAAAGTCAACATCTTGAATATTATTTTCTCTTCTAGTGACATACGCTATCCATTTTAGTTGTTGCTGCTGTTGGAAGTCTTCAACTTATGTTTATTTTTCTATTATTTGTTAACGTTCACTGAGATTGTGTAGCGCCAGTCTATAATATTTTTTTGATGTAAACGAACAATCGTTGCCACTTTTGTAATGCGAACGAATACTCGTTGTCACTTTCATAATGCTTGTTGTAGCAGAGACTTTGTAATCGTAGATACAACTATAGTAACGCCGTTGAACAATACTGGTGTCAGACGCCTTCGAATAGTACTCGCTCTAATAGTACTTGGTCGGTAATACTCGATCGAATAGTAACCACCGAATAGTAATCCGTATAGTGATCTGAATTGAGAAATAGTATAGTGAATAGAGTAGAGAATAACGGCCCGTATAGTAATAGAAGAGTAGAAATAATGATCCGTATTGTAATAGAGGATAGACTAGAAAAGGTGATCCGAATAGTAATAGAGGATAGACTAGAAAAGGTGATCCGAATAGTAATAGAGGATAGACTAGAAAAGGTGATCCGAATAGTAATAGAGGATAGACTAGAAAAGGTGATCCGAATAGTAATAGAGGATAGACTAGAAAAGGTGATCCGAATAGTAATAGAGGATAGACTAGAAAAGGTGATCCGAATAGTAATAGAGGATAGACTAGAAAAAATGATCTGAATAGTAATAGAGGATAGACTAGAAAAGGTGATCCGAAATAGGATAGACTAGAAAAGGTGATCGAATAGTAATAGAGGATAGACTAGAAAAAGGTGATCCGAATAGTAATAGAGGAACTAGAAAAAGGTGATCCGAATAGTAATAAGGATAGACTAGAAAAGGTGATCCGAATAGTAATAGATAGGAAAAAGGTGATCCGAATAGTAATAGAGGATAGACTAGAAAAAGGTGATCCGAATAGTAATGACGATCCGAATAGTAATAGAGGATAGACTAGGAAAGGTGATCCGAATAGTAATAGAGGATAGACTAGAAAAGGTGATCCGAATAGTAATAGAGGATAGACTAGAAAAAATGATCTGAATAGTAATAGAGGATAGAGGAGAAATTTGACATCACGTCACTTCCTACTTATACATTTCCTCTATGGTCACATAGTCTACTTAATTCAATAATTGGATTGCCTGTATTTGTTCACTGGCGATCTATATTCAAACACAAGTGTCGGCAGCGACACTTTATGCCTATATAACAAATATCTTATTGTAGTGGTATTGACGGCATAAATCAACCCACACATTTTTTTACTTTACGAATGTGTAAGAAAACAAAAAGCAAACAAGAGAAAGAACGCAAGAAAATAACTTTTCATAACATGTACAATATTTATATTTATAAATGACAACAGTTTTACAATAAGTATTAATATGAGTTACTTCCCTTTTTTTATCGGAGCTCAGTAAAAGCTGAATTATCTTGTCGTTCAAAATGTTCACTGAAAGAGAGTTTAAAGAATCTTGTAAAGCTGAAAATATGTTGATAAACTTTTTGCTTTAAAGAAGTTGGAGAAGTGAATGTTCCGTTTGTTTTCGTTGCTCGTAGTTGAATGTATTGTTCGTAATTGTTTGTACTTAAGTTTCGTAAGATTCAATAACGTAATTGAATAAGTTTTAGTAAGTTGCAGAAGTTGGTGAGTTGTTTCGTTGAAATTGTAGCTTGAATTTCAGTGAAGTTATTTCATGTTAAAGGACTTGAGTTTCTAACTTTGTACTTCGCTGCAGTAATGATACAAGCGTCATGAACTCGTTTAGCAAATTCTAGTCGTCGTAAATTCTCACTAACTGGATTCGCTCGTATCTTCAATTTATATGTTTTTTTAATCACGTGACAGGATCCTGAAAGCATTGTTTTTTCATCAGGTCAAAAACTAGGTTGACGTTATTCGGATGTAGTGGTGAGCAGGTAAATTGTTTTTTTAATATCTGTTAACCACTCAGAAAGCGCCTTACAAAACTCAGTCTGGAGCCTGATATGTTTTGTGTTGCTTATTGAGAACAATGTACGTGAAGATATACGAGATAATTTTAATATTTATTGTCCAATGAGAAGTTCAGGTTTTCAAAAATATGTATGAAGATGTGATCCGCTTTCTTCACGAAAATCGACATTGATGAAAAAGTGGTAGCGGACAGCTAAATTATAATGGGTTGTCTCATAGAGGATTCATTTAGTTGAAGCCATTTTTAATCATTGATCTCAGAAAACGGTTGTATAGATATTTTAGATGTTTCTGAATGAGTTAGAAGATATTCATAACATTGAAATGAAAGTCAAGATCTGATAAAGCTATTTAGGAACATGATTCGGGTTCAAAGGTTAATATTTTGGTTTTCTAATATCTCGTGGTGTTGTGCGAAATTTTGATAATAGATTCAGTGTAGGTGCCTTCATTAGATTCAATCTAATTCCAGATCATTGTTTCTGTTTTAGAAAGGTTTATCTTAAGTCCAGCTTCGTGGAACATTTCATAAAGAATGCTGATTATTTATTCAAAATCATTCCTATGACAGCTACGAATACCTACGTCATCAACATAACCCGCACTCCACCCACTCGTTATCGTCACACTGGCCTCTAGAGAGAAAACAAGAACGCTTTTTTCTATTAGCATTTGGGATCTGATAGGAAATATTTAAATGACAATGATTAATTTCTCAATATTTATGCTTTTTGCATTGGCACATTTAGCCGTCACTGATCAACTCAGCATTATAGACGAAAAATGTAGACAAAAAATTTAATATCTGTTATTAATTCCATATTTGTCCTAGATATGTGTTTCAAATTAAATAAGTAAATTTAAGGATTTAAAAAAATACAGTAATGCTTACTTTTTGCTTAAAATATGAAAATGCCGTTTATTTACTCGCAATAGCCTATAGTTTATTTACTCGCAATGACAGTAGTTTTTTTTTTCACTGCCATCCTTGATTCTTAAAAAAAGTAAAATAGAGATGGAACCAATTACGAAGAAATTGGTATTGTTTATGATCAAAAATAAATTATCTTTAACTTTATATAACCAGTAGTTTAAGATTAAAATTTTTATTTTATACTCGTCCTGGGTATGACGATAAAATAATTAGGCAGCAAGGCCTCTGATCAGTAGGTTTTGATGAGCGTGGAACAACCTCTTAATAGGTGTTATTCACAGGTTCACCCTGACCCGGGGTGATTGCACCTTTATGTTCCTACTTCTTGGAAGATTTCATAACCATTCCTATGACAGCTACATTGAAGTTCTAATGAAATGTTTTCTGTAGAAGTAATTCCAGGTCGGGCACGTCACATAGAATATAATTTGATGATTTTACGGTGAATCCGATAGAAACAAGTAGCCTATAGAAGCGCATTGTCCAAATTCTTTAAAATGTTGTTTCCAGGATTTGTGTTGGAAGTTTTGGTATTTACATTGACGGACCAATGAAATCTTACTTTCTTCCAAAGAAAAAAGTGTTTTTTAAGATTTCACTGTAGAGTGTCGGTTGTTTATGAGAAAGGTTGATACCCTGTGACGTCATCACAATCTGCAGGGGAGAAATAGGCCATTTCAAGGAATATTCTAGAGCAATGATTTTTCCTTGTTCGCATCCCTTTCAAACCACCAACCGGTTGTCGCACCCCTTTCAAACCACCAACCGGTTCTTGCACCCCTTTCAAACCACCAATCGGTTCTCGCACCCCTTTCAAATAACTAACCGGTTTCTTGCCCCTTTCAAACCTCCAACCGGTTCTTGCACCCCTTTCAAACCTCCAACAAATCACTAACCGGTTCTTAAAAACCACCAACCGGTTGTTTCAAACCTTTCCAACCGGTTCTCGCACCCCTTTCAAACCACCAACCGGTTCTTGCTAACCGGTTCTTGCACCCTTTCAAACCTCCAACCCTTTCAAATCACCAAACCCCTTCAAACCAAACCACCAAAAACGGTTCGCACGCCCTTTTCAAACCATCAACCGGTTCACCTCTGGCACCCTTTCAAATCTTTCAAAACCTAACCGGTTCTTGCACCCCTTTCAAACCACCAACCGGTTCGCACCCCTTTCAAACCACCAACCGGTTCTCGCACCCCTTTCAAACCACCAATCGATTCTCGCACCCCTTTCAAACCCCTTTCAAATAACTAACCGGTTCTCGCACCCCTTTCAAATAACTAACCGGTTCTTGCACCCCTTTCAAACCTCCAACCGGTTCTTGCACCCCTTTCAAACCACCAACCGGTTCTCGCACCCCTTTCAAATAACTAACCGGTTCTTGCACCCCTTTCAAACCTCCAACCGGTTCTTGCACCTCTTTCAAACCTCTAACCGGTTCTCGCACCCCTTTCAAATAACCAAATGCACCCCTTTCAAACCACCAACCTCACCCCTTTCAAAACCGGTTCTTGCACTTTTTTTCAAACCACCAACCGGTTGTCGCACGCCTTTCAAACCATCAACCGGTTTCTTCGCACCCCTTTCAAATCACTAACCGGTTCTTGCACCCCTTTCAAACCACCAACCGGTTGTCGCACCCCTTTCAAACCACCAACCGGTTCTCGCACCCCTTTCAAACCTCCAACCGGTTCTTGCACCCCTTTCAAACCACCAACCGGTTCTCGCACCCCTTTCAAATCACTAACCGGTTCTTGCACCCCTTTCAAACCACCAACCGGTTGTCGCACGCCTTTCAAACCATCAACCGGTTCTCGCACCCCTTTCAAATCACTAACCGGTTCTTGCACCCCTTTCAAACCACCAACCGGTTCGCACCCCTTTCAAACCACCAACCGGTTGTCGCACCCCTTTCAAACCACCAACCGGTTGTCGCACCCCTTTCAAACCTCCAACCGGTTCTTGCACCCCTTTCAAACCACCAACCGGTTCTTGCACCCCTTTCAACTTTCAGAATTGGTCTCATGTATAAAAAACAAAACCATCGTGTTTCTTTATAAAAAAAAAACAAAAAAACTGACAACAAAATAATATCTCACAAAAGCCCAGATAAGTTTCATATTAGTAAAAACACAAATAAAATAAAATAAAAATGACGGTGACGTGCATGGTGTGCTGTGAATGATTATTGGTTAAGCAACAAACTCACTGACTTTGTTGCTGTTGTTTTCTGTTTATGATGACATCAAATCTTGATGTTTTGTTGCTGAGTGCTGCTTGCATGTCGTGTTGAGGATCCAGTTGAGTTTTCCTCTTGGTTTTGATATGAAGCAAACATGAATATTTACTTTCCTTCAGGTAGGTATTGGTGAAAGGCCCCAGCACAACGAGGGCTTTTTTTTGACAGTATGTGATCCGTTTCCAACTAATAAACCCAGAATTTCTCCAAGCAACCATCGGGGAAATCCGTTTGGATTCCACGATTGTTTCTCAAATCGATGAGATCTTCTTTGATGTCACTGTCATCATCAACATTACACTAAAGTTTCCTTAATAAACCAACCCTAATGATTGTATATCTTCGAACCTCCTAAGAAGCGATATTGCGTCCCTGGTTAAGAACCATTGTTCTAGGAAGATATTAAATAGATTCGGGTATTAATTTTTTCCTTGTCGTATTCCTGATGAGATTTGAAATGGTTCGGTGTTGGGGATCGTCATGAGACGTATATGGCTTTCTGGATCGATACATTTCCTCAACTTGACATATAAGTCCTGGGAGATATTTTTGTGGGAAAATGTGGGTCTTGTATACCACCAGGTAAGTTTATCTATATTCAAAACATATTCTGTACGCTTATACATTTTTAAAAGTACATCTTCACAAAAAGTCGAATATAAAAATTGAAAATATGGTTAAGTGCTTAAGAATTTGTAAAGTGTTCAAGCCTCGTTAGGTGCCCCACATTAGTTGACCTTGTTTCAGACCGAGTTGACTATTATAAATAATTTAATCTGAATAGATAAGCGAGAGAGGTCGGAAATGATCCAGTCAAGCCATATTAAAGTCGCGGGCTCCCACTGTCTTTTAAGTCAAGAGAGACGAAGCGTAAAAAAAAAAAAAAAAAAAAAGTATAGGGTCATTAAATTTTTCTGATAAAGGTTTGTCGCTCTTGTGAAGTGAAAAGTATCCGCATAACGAAACAATGAAAAAAAAAAAAAAATTTAAGAACCGGAGAGTGACTGAAACGAAATTCATTGAAGGCATTTTGGGAGTGGCTGGGATCTACATAGAAGGCTGATAACAAAAAGATGAAGTGGTTGACCAACCTTAAGAAATGAATTACATGGGGTCGGTGACGAACATGGAATAAAAATAAATTTGTTCAGAAGAATGTTAATAAAAATTACAACCTGTCAGGCGAACCATGACAGAACCCATAGTTTCTGTCTTAATAGACTGATTTTTACGAGAGACGAGACACAGGTCGCCAGTTAGCCTTGACAGGTTGGGTCATGTATTAACGACTTAATGATGGGGTGACGATAGCAAATTTGAAATATGCGGATTATTGAGGGACTGCTAAAACTTGAGCTAAAAAAAATTCTTAAAAGTCTGCTCTAATATTTAAACCACAGCTAGGGGGAGACGAAGAGATTGATTCAAAACTCCTGTATTTGAGAATGTAACGAACGCGACCGGAATTCGAACTCGGCTCTCTAATTTCTCATCCCGAGCAGTTATCTCCATGATATCCCCTGGATCCATATATAAGTAAGTGAATTTTGTTTTGCAGCAGTTTGCAAAATTTGTATGATTCTCTATGTCTACACACACACACACACACACACACACACACACACACACACACACACACACACAAAGGACACAACACATTTTTTTCGTTATCCATCTGATGAAGCCATGGAGGCGAAATGCATTATCGGATATTATTTTCGAAACATACTTTCATGAACGTTTTTCCAAATAATGTCAATAACTTATAATTCCGTCAGGATTTATTATATATATATATATATATATATATATATATATATATATATATGAAGAAATATAGTTTTAAGGTATGCTATATTTATGGGACAAAGAGCTCAATTTTAGCGATAGAGCGTATGTAAATATAAAAGCGAACATTGAAGTCAACACTCAGACTGTTTCATGCTAAACGCAATCATCAGGCTTGACGTTTGCGTTTAGCATGAAACAGTCTGTCGCCTCTGAGTGTTGACTTCAATGTTCGCTTTTATATATATATATATATATATAAAGTGTGTGAAAAACATATATAAAATCTACACATTCAGTTAAAAAAAACATCCTTGATAAAGGCTAAAAGAATGGCTGAAAGCGCTCGGATATATAGAACATTTGAACAAATTTTACACACTTCATGTGCAGAAAATAAATCACTTACACGAACGCAAGAAAAACTGAATAAAAGCTTAATCGCACTACTTTGTCAGTCGCCTTTAATGAAACATATATAAAAGAGGGATTGTTGCCCCCTATATATATATATATATATATATATATATATATATATATATATATATATATATTATGAAATGGACAAAGTCCGATAATTATTATAAGACATTTTATGTTTATACATTCTTTTTATAGATACAAATATTTAAGTAAATGTTTGTTTATAATAAACAGTGTTAAACAACATTTACCGGCCTGAAAATTTCTCGGACATTCAGGCCAGTAAATGTTGTTTAATACTGTTTATTATAAATATTTTTTTTTTTTATATCTGTTACCCACACTCTATTTATTTCATGAAATTTCGAGAAATTCTTTTTTTCTATCGCTTAATGTTTATATTTGTTTTAAGCCCAAGTCCTCGGAGAACTTAAATCATGAACTGTTTTGGGTCAAACAGGATCCCAATTACAGGGAATGTGCCTTGAATTGTAAAATAAAATTGCAAAAAGATCAAGATATTATTTAATTAGAAAAGCTTTTAGTTGTTTTAATGAATAAAATATATTATGCAAAATATTGTCTTAAAAAATAGATTTTCGATGTATATTGCTTTTTAACGAGAATTATTATCATTTTCTAAAAAATTTAATCAGAATAATTTATAAACGTTTAATATTTGAAAATTCTGTATTAATTTGTAGCGGTCACGTGATAGTGTTAGTAAATTAAAACTGTATTTGTTCCATAAATGGAAAAGCTCACTTTAATTCAACGAACGCAGCATTTTAAAACGAGTTTTGAATTTATTTCATGTGAGTATAAAAATGTTTGTAAATACGGGCGCTCATTCAAGACATTATCAGAAAAATAAAAGAGGTACCTATAGTAAATTTAAAATTTATTGGTAATTTCCTAATATTTCCTCAACAAGCATCTTCGTCAGTAAGACTATAATGCAAAGTACTTAAAATTTAATAAAATAGAAGGCTTAAAATATTTTAAAATTTTAAGTTTACTGGGTAGAAAAGAAATGACATAAAAAGGCGTTGCTCTTGTATTAGTCATTAAATTTGTTTTCAATTATATCCTCTTTACTTAAATTTTTCAAACTTCAGACTGTCAATCAATCATTTAACAAATAAAACACCCTCACCCTGCACCTTATAAAACACCCCACCCTGGCCCTTATAAAACACCGCCACCCTGTACCTTATAAAACACCACCACCCTGCGTCTTATAAAACACCCCACCCTGGTACCTTATAAAACACCCTCACCCTGCGCCTTATAAAACATCCACCCTGCTGTCTTATAAAACACTACCACCCTGTACCTTATAAAACCCCCCACCCTGCACCTTATAAAACCCCCCACCCTGCACCTTATAAAAAACCCCACCCTGGACCTTATAAAACACCCCACCCTGCACCTTATAAAAAAACCCTACTCTGCACCTTATAAAACATTCCACCCTGCACCTTATAAAAAAACCCAACCCTTATAAAAAAGATTCTTTTCTGCGATATTTTTTTTTTAAATAAAATTTATGTCGCGTTGATAGTTCTATCAAAATGGACGAATTTAGAGATTTTCCTGATAAGGAGAAAAATGATTCCAAACAATTTAAATTCGTTTTGAAATGCCTCAAAGTATTTTGATTATTAGGAATATTAAATTTAATCTATTAGCTTGGAATTAAAAATAAAATTAAAGTTTCAAGAAAGATTTTTCTGTTTTTTTTTAAATGCATATGGAACTTTTTTTTGTGGGGGCATCTATTTAATTGTTTCCTTACAAGTAAAATAACGAATTTATTTAAAAGAGAAAGGTAATCCGTATGAAAATAAATTATGGTATGCAAATTTTATTTGCAGGTCGATGGAGTAATGGATCGGAGAGCCGAGTTCGAATATCAGTCGAATGCATTACATTCACTTACCCTTGGTAAACGTATGAATCCTCTTCTTCTCTCCCCAGCTATGGGTACACAGACCAGGTTCTATAGATGACAACTGGTCTACCGCAGAAAGAAATAGCAACCCACTGCGGAGAAAAAAAATCTGCCTCGCCAGTCATGTATCGAAAGATATATGATCGCCTAAGCGTGTATCATGCATGGCACATAACTGACTGAGGTATTTTTAAAACACTGGCACGTTTACCCATCACCAATCAAATCGGCATTGTAGACAAAAAAATTAAATCTCTTAATAATTCCGTATTTGTCCTAGAGATGTGTTTCAAATTAAATAAGTAAATTTAAGAATTTAAAAAAAATACAGTAATGCTTACTTTTTGCTTAAAATATCATGAAAATGCCGTTTATTTACTCGCAATAGCCTGTGATGACAGATTTTTATCACTGCCATCCTTGATTCTTAAAAAAAGTAAAATAGAGATGGAACCAATTACTAAGAAATTGGTATTGTGTATGTTCAAAAATAAAATATCTTTAACTTTATATAACCAGTAGTTTAAGAGTATAATTTTTATTTTATACTCGTCCTGGGTATGACGATAAAATAATCAGGCAGCAAGGCCTCTGATCAGTAGGTTTTGAGGAGCGCAGAGCCACCTCTTAATAGCTGTTGTTCACAGGTTCACCTTGACCCGGGGTGGTAGCACCTGTTAGGGTCTCAACTATGGGCAAAATAGTTAAATTCCAAACTGGGATCAAACCACTATGAAAGTATAAAAATACATTTTTATAGTAAAAATACCAGCAATACATTTTTATAGTAAAAAACATTACCAGCAAGACATTTAAAAAATATTACCAGAAGTACATTTTTGTAAGAGAAATTACTAATGCTTTCCAGAAAATTAAATTCCCGCATTAAATGACCCATAAAGAGTTGATATGCCGCTAATATATATCTATATATATATATATATATATATATATATATATATATATTTATATAAAATTAGGTGAATGAATTCTATTTTTGATCCCACAATAAAAATAAAAAATAAGAAATTAATTAAAAATTAATGAAAGATGTCAGTAAAAACTGTCAACAAAAATATATTTTTTATATTTGTTGGGTTAATTTTGCAGACAGATTTTCTAGATTTTACGATTTGTTATTGTAAAAATGTTTTAGTGAAATAATATCTTCAAGGATTTTTCTTTGTGTAAATATGAAAAATATTTGCCATAAACCGTCTAATTTTAAAAGTATTCACGAAGTATCCAGATGTGGGTGTAAGTGACCCCAGCAAAACTATTTCTAAAATATTTTTAGAATATTTAGTATATAATTCATTAATTAATTAATAAGGACTAAAAATTCAATTTGAATCGGAAAATTCCCTGAATTGTGGTAATTTGTTTTAAACGTGAGTCGCGTTATTTTTGCTTTTATTTCGGAAAAACGCATCTGCTTTGGCGATACCAGTGTAACAAAACGAAACATGGGACCAGTGTAATAAAACGGAACATGGGACCAGTGTAACAAAACGAAACATGGGACCAGTGTAACAAAACGAAACATGGGACCAGTGTAATAAAACGAAACATGGGACCAGTGTAACAAAACGAAACATGGGACCAGTGTAACAAAACGAAACATGGGACCAGTGTAACAAAACGAAACATGGGACCAGTGTAACAAAACGAAACATGGGACCAGTGTAATAAAACGAAACATGGGACCAGTGTAACAAAACGAAACATGGGACCAGTATAACAAATCGAAACATGGGACCAGTGTAATAAAACGAAACATGGGACCAGTGTAATAAAACGAAACATGGGACCAGTGTAATAAAACGGAACATGGGACCAGTGTAATAAAACGAAACATGGGACCAGTGTAATAAAACGGAACATGGGACCAGTGTAACAAAACGAAACATGGGACCAGTGTAACAAAACGAAACATGGGACCAGTGTAATAAAACGAAACATGGGACCAGTGTAATAAAACGGAACATGGGACCAGTGTAACAAAACGAAACATGGGACCAGTGTAATAAAACGGAACATGGGACCAGTGTAAGAAAACGAAACATGGGACCAGTGTAATAAAACGGAACATGGGACCAGTGTAATAAAACGAAACATGGGACCAGTGTAATAAAACGAAACATGGGACCAGTGTAATAAAACGAAACATGGGACCAGTGTAAAAAAAACGAAACATGGGACCAGTGTAACAAAACGAAACATGGGACCAGTGTAACAAAACGAAACATGGGACCAGTGTAACAAAAACGAAACATGGGACCAGTGTAATAAAACGAAACATGGGACCAGTGTAACAAAAACGAAACATGGGACCAGTGTAACAAAAACGAAACATGGGACCAGTTTAAGAAACGAAACATGGGACCAGTGTAAGAAAAACGAAACATGGGACCAGTGTAACAAAACGAAACATGGGACCAGTGTAATAAAAAACGGAACATGGGACCAGTGTAACAAAAACGAAACATGGGACCAGTGTAACAAAACGAAACATGGGACCAGTGTAACAAAACGGAACATGGGACCAGTGTAATAAAACGAAACATGGGACCAGTGTACCAAAACGAAACATGGGACCAGTGTAACAAAACATGGGACCAGTGTAACAAAAACGAAACATGGGACCAGTGTAATAAAACGAAACATGGGACCAGTGTAATAAAACGAAACATGGGACCAGTGTAATAAAACGAAACATGGGACCAGTGTAACAAAACGAAACATGGGACCAGTGTAATAAAACGAAACATGGGACCAGTGTAACAAAAAACGAAAAACAGTGTAATAAAAACGGAACATGGGACCAGTGTAACAAAAACGAAACATGGGACCAGTGTAATAAAACGAAACATGGGACCAGTGTAACAAAACGAAACATGGGACCAGTAATAAAACGAAACATGGGACCAGTGTAATAAAAACGAAACATGGGACCAGTGTAATAAAACGAAACATGGGACCAGTGTAACAAAACGAAACATGGGACCATGGGACCAGTGTAACAAAACGAAACATGGGACCAGTGTAAAAAACGAAACATGGGACCAGTGTAACAAAAACGAAACATGGGACCAGTGTAAATAAAACGAAACATGGGACCAGTGTAATAAAACGAAACATGGGACCAGTGTAATAAAACGGAACATGGGACCAGTGTAATAAAACGGAACATGGGACCAGTGTAATAAAACGAAAATGGGACCAGTGTAACATGGGACCAACATAAGTGTAAAAAACGAAACATGGGACCAGTGTAATAAAACGAAACATGGGACCAGTGTAACAAAACGAAAAACGAAACATGGGACCAGTAATAAAAAAAAAAACGAAACATGGGACCAGTAACAAAACGAAACATGGGACCGTAAAAAACGAAACATGGGACCAGTGTAATAAAACGAAACATGGGACCAGTAATAAAACGAAACATGGGACCAGTGTAATAAAACGAAACATGGGACCAGTGTAATAAAACGAAACATGGGACCAGTGTAATAAAACGAAACATGGGACCAGTGGACCATAAAAAACGAAACATGGGACCAGTGTAACAAAACGAAACATGGGACCAGTGTAACAAAACGAAACAAAACGAACATGGGACCAGTGTAACAAAACGAAACATGGGACCAGTGTAATAAAACGAAACATGGGACCAGTGTAACAAAACGAAACATGGGACCAGTGTAACAAAAACGAAACATGGGACCAGTGTAACCAGTGTAAAAACGAAACATGGGACCAGTGTAATAAAAACGAAACATGGGACCAGTGTAATAAAACGAAACATGGGACCAGTGTAATAAAAACGAAACATGGGACCAGTGTAACAAATAAAAACAGTGTAATAAAAAACATGGGACCAGTGTAATAAAACGGAACATGGGACCAGTGTAATAAAACGAAACATGGGACCAGTGTAAGAAAACGAAACATGGGACCAGTGTAACAAAACGAAACATGGGACCAGTGTAATAAAAACGAAACATGGGACCAAACATGGGACCAGTGTAACAAAACGAAACATGGGACCAGTGTAATAAAACGAAACATGGGACCAGTGTAATAAAACGAAACATGGGACCAGTGTAACAAAACGAAACATGGGACCAGTGTAATAAAACGAAACATGGGACCAGTGTAATAAAAACGAAAACATGGGACCAGTGTAAAAAAACGAAACATGGGACCAGTGTAACAAAACGAAACATGGGACCAGTGTAACAAAACGAAACATGGGACCAGTGTAACAAAAACGAAACATGGGACCCAAAACGAAACATGGGACCAGTGTAATAAAACGAAACATGGGACCAGTGTAAAAAAACGAAACATGGGACCAGTGTAAACAAAAACGAAATATGGGACCAGTGTAAAAAAAAACATGGGGACCAGTGTAATAAAAACGGAACATGGGACCATGGAACCATGTGGACCAGTAACAAAACGAAACATGGGACCAGTGTAATAAAAAACGAAACATGGGACCAGTGTAACAAAACGAAACATGGGGGTAACAAAACGAAACATGGGACCAGTGTAATAAAACGAAACATGGGACGTAATAAAAAACATGGGACCAGTAATAAAACGTAACAAAACGAAACATGGGACCAGTGTAACAAAACGAAACATGGGACCAGTGTAAAAAAAACGAAACATGGGACCAGTGTAAAAACGAAACATGGGACCAGTGTAACAAAACGAAACATGGGACCAGTGTAATAAACGGGAAACATGGGACCAGTGTAATAAAACGAAACATGGGACCAGTGTAACAAAACGAAACATGGGACCAGTGTAATAAAACGAAACATGGGACCAGTGTATTAAAACGAAACATGGGACCAGTGTATTAAAACGAAACATGGGACCAGTGTAACAAAAACGAAACATGGGACCAGTGTAATAAAACGGAAACATGGGACCAGTGTAATAAAACGAAACATGGGACCAGTGTAACAAAACGAAACATGGGGGACCAGTGACCAGTGTAATAAAACGAAACATGGGACCAGTGTAATAAAACGAAACATGGGACCAGTGTAATAAAACGGAACATGGGACCAGTGTAATAAAACGAAACATGGGACCAGTGTAATAAAACGGAACATGGGACCAGTGTAATAAAACGAAACATGGTAATAAAACGAAACATGGGACCAGTGTAAAAAAACGAAACATGGGACCAGTGTAACAAAACGAAACATGGGACCAGTGTAACAAAAACGAAACATGGGACCAGTGTAACAAAACGAAACATGGGACCAGTGTAAATAAAAACGAAACATGGGACCAGTGTAACAAAAAACGAAACATGGGACCAGTGTAATAAAACGGAACATGGGACCAGTGTAATAAAACGAAACATGGGACCAGGTAATAAAACGAAACATGGGACCAGTGTAATAAAACGAAACATGGGACCAGTGTAATAAAACGGAACATGGGACCAGTGTGGGAACAAAACGAAACATGGGACCAGTGTAACAAAACGAAACATGGGACCAGTGTAATAAAAACGAAACATGGGACCAGGTAATAAAACCATGGGACCAGTGTAATATGGGACAAAAACGAAACATGGGACCAGTGTAATAAAACGGAAACATGGGACCAGTGTAACAAAACGAAACATGGGACCAGTGTATGGGACCAGTGTAAAAACGAAACATGGGACCAGTGTAATAAAACGAAACATGGGACCAGTGTAACAAAAACGAAACATGGGACCAGTGTAATAAAAACGAAACATGGGACCAGTGTAATAAAACGAAACATGGGACCAGTGTAATAAAACGAAACATGGGACCAGTGTAACAAAAACGAAACATGGGACCAGTGAAACATGGGACCAGTGTAATAAAACGAAACATGGGACCAGTGTAACAAAACGAAAATGGGACCAGTGTAACAAAACGAAACATGGGGACCAGTGTAATAAAACGAAACATGGGACCAGTGAAAATGGGAAAACGAAACATGGGACCAGTGTAACAAAACGAAACATGGGAAAGGTAAATAAAACGAAACATGGGACCAGTGTAATAAAACGGAAATGGGACCAGTGTAATAAAACGGAACATGGGACCAGTGTAACAAAAACGAAACATGGGACCAGTGTAACAAAAACGGAACATGGGAACAGTGTAAAAAAAACGAAACATGGGACCAGTGTAATAAAACGAAACATGGGACCAGTGTAGCAAAACAGTGTAACAAAAACATGGGACCAGTGTAAATAAAACGAAACATGGGACCAGTGTAAAAACGGTGTCAGGACCAGTGTAACAAAACGAAACATGGGACCAGTGTAACAAAACGAAACATGGGACCAGTAATAAAACGAAAAACCAAACATGGGACCAAATAAAACGAAACATGGGGACCAGTGTAATAAAAACGAAACATGGGACCAGTGTAACAAAACGAAACATGGGACCAGTGTAGGAAAACGAAACATGGGACCTAACAAAAACGAAACATGGGACCAGTGTAATAAAACGGAAAATGGGACCAGTGTAATAAAAAACGGAAACATGGGACCAGTGTAATAAAACGGAAACATGGGACCAGTGTAATAAAACGGAACATGGGACCAGTGAAAACGAAACATGGGACCAGTGTAATAAAACGAATATGGACCAGTGTAACAAAACGAAACATGGGACCACATGTAACAAAAACGAAACATGGGACCAGTGTAACAAAACGAAACATGGGACCAGTGTAATAAAACGGAACATGGGACCAGTGTAATAAAACGGAACATGGGACCAGTGTAATAAAACGGAACATGGGACCAGTGTAATAAAACGAAACATTGGACCAGTGTAACAAAACGAAACATGGGACCAGTGTAAGAAAACGAAACATGGGACCAGTGTAACAAAACGAAACATGGGACCAGTGTAATAAAACGGAACATGGGACCAGTGTAATAAAACGGAACATGGGACCAGTGTAATAAAACGGAAACATGGGGTGTAATAAAACGAAACATGGGACCAGTGTAATAAAACGAAACATGGGGACCAGTGTAACAAAACCATGGGACCAGTGTAATAAAAACGAAACATGGGACCAGTGTAAAAAAAACGAAACATGGGACCAGTGTAAAAAAAACGGAACATGGGACCAGTGTAATAAAACGGAACATGGGACCAGTGTAATAAAACGGAACATGGGACCAGGTAACAAACAAACAAACCGAAACATGGACCAGTGTAAATAAAAGAAACATGGGACCAGTGTAAAAAAACGAAACATGGGACCAGTGTAAAAAAAAAACGAAACATGGGACCAGTGTAACAAAACGAAACATGGGACCAGTGTAAAAACGGAAAAGAAAAACATGGGACCAGTGTAATAAAACGGAACATGGGAAGTGTAACAAAACGAAAATGGGACCAGTGTAATAAAACGAAACATTGGACCAGTGTAACAAAAACGAAACATGGGACCAGTGTAAAAAAACGAAACATGGGACCAGTGTAACAAAAACGAAACATGGGACCAGTGTAACAAAACGGAACATGGGACCAGTGTAATAAAACGGAACATGGGACCAAATAAAACGGAACATGGGACCAGTAATAAAACGAAACATGGGACCAGTGTAACAAAACGAAACATGGACCAGTGTAACAAAACGGAACATGGGACCAGTGTAATAAACGGAAACATGGGACCAGTGTAACAAAACGAAACATGGGACCAGTGTAATAAAACGGAACATGGGACCAGTGTAATAAAACGAAAATGGGACCAGTGTAACAAAACGAAACATGGGAAGTGTAATAAAACGGAAACATGGGACCAGTGTAACAAAAGAACATGGGACCATAAAAACGAAACATGGGACCAAACAAAAAAAACAAAAAACATGGGGAAGTGTAAAAAACGGAACATGGGACCAGTGTAATAAAAACGGAACATGGGACCAGTGTAATAAAACGAAACATGGGACCAGTTGTAACAAAAACGAAACATGGGACCAGTGTTAAAACGAAACATGGGACCAGTGTTAATTTAAAAACGAAACATGGGACCAGTGTAATAAAAACAGAAACATGGGACCAGTTAATAAAACGGAACATGGGACCAGTGTAATTTGGGACCAGTGTAATAAAACGGAACATGGGACCAGTGTAATAAAACGAAACATGGGACCAGTGTAATAAACGAAACATGGGACCATTAAAACGAAACATGGGACTAGTGTAATAAAAATAAACGGAACATGGGACCAGTGTAATAAAAAACATGGGACCAGTGTAATAAAAAAACGGAACATGGGACCAGTGTAATAAAACGAAACATGGGACCAGTGTAACGAAAAACGGAAATGGGACCAGTGTAATAAAAAACGAAACATGGGACCAGTGTAATAAAACGAAACATGGGACCAGTTAACAAAAGAAAAACGAAACATGGGACCAGTGTAAGAAAACGAAACATGGGACCAGTGTAATAAAAACGGAATATGGGACCAGTGTAACAAAACGAAACATGGGACCAGTGTAATAAAAAACGGAACATGGGACCAGTAATAAAACGGAACATGGGAATAATAAAACGAAACATGGGACCAGTAATAAAAACGGAACATGGGACCAGTGTAACAAAAACGAAACATGGGACCAGTGTAACAAAACGGAAACATGGGACCAGTGTAATAAAACGAAACATGGGACCAGTTTCAGGAAAAACATGGGACCAGAAAAATAAAACGAAACATGGGACCAGTGTAACAAAACGAAACATGGGACCAGTGTAATAAAACGGAACATGGGACCAGTAATAAAACAACATGGGACCAGTGTAATAAAACGGAACATGGGACCAGTGTAATAAAACGAAACATGGGATTAACAAAACGAAACATGGGACCAGTGTAATAAAACGGAACATGGGACCAGTGTAATAAAACGAAACATGGGACCAGTGTAATAAAACGGAACATGGGATTAGTTTTTAATAAAAACGAAACATGGGACCAGTGTAACAAAACGAAAAACCATTAACAAAACGAAACATGGGACCAGTGTAACAAAAAACGAAAACATGGGACCAGTGTAAAAAAAACGGAACATGGGACCAGTAATAAAACGAAAAAACGGAACATGGGACCAGTGTAATAAAACGAAACATGGGACCAGTGTAACAAAAAGGAAACATGGGACCAGTGTAACAAAACGAAACATGGGACCAGTGTAACAAAACGGAACATGGGACCAGTGTAACAAAACGAAACATGGGACCAGTGTAATAAAAAACGAAACATGGGACCATAATAAAACGAAATATGGGACCAGTATATAATAAAACGGAAACATGGGACCAGTGTAACAAAACGAAACATGGGACCATAATAAAACGGAATATGGGACCAGTGTAACAAAACGAAACATGGGACCAGTGTAATAAAACGGAACATGGGACCAGTGTAATAAAAAATAACATGGGACCAGTGTAACAAAACGAAACATGGGACCAGTGTAATAAAACGAAACATTGGACCAGTTAACAAAACGAAACATGGGACCAGTGTAATAAAACGAAACATGGGACCAGTGTAAAAAAAACGAAACATGGGACCAGTGTAATAAAAACGAAACATGGGACCAGTGTAATAAAACGGAAACATGGGACCAGTGTAACAAAACGAAACATGGGACCAGTGTAACAAAACGAAACATGGGACCAGTTTATGGGACCATTTGGGACCAGTGTAACAAAACGAAACATATATAACAAAACGAAACATTGGACCAGTGTAATGAAACATGGGACCAGTGTAACAAAACGAAACATTTTTTTTTTAACAAAACGAAACATGGGACCAGTGTAACAAAACGAAACATGGGATATTAATTGAAACATTGGACCAGTGTAACAAAAACGAAACATGGGACCAGTAAAAAAAAATATGGGACCAGTGTAATAAAAACGAAACATGGGACCAGTGTAACAAAACGGAACATGGGACCAGTGTAAATTGAAACATGGGACCAGTGTAAAAACGGGAACATGGGACCAGTGTTTGAAATTTGTAATAAAACGAAACATGGGACCAGTGTAACAAAATTATGGGACCAGTGTAATAAAACGAAACATGGGACCAGTGTAATAAAACGGAACATGGGACCAGTTAATAAAAAACGAAACATGGGACCAGTGTAAGAAAATGAAATATGGGACCAGTGTAACAAAACGAAACATGGGACCAGTGTTAAAAACGGAATTGGGACCAGTGTTAAAACGGAACATGGGACCAGTGTAATAAAACGAAACATGGGACCAGTGTAATAAAACGGAACATGGGACCAGTGTAACAAAACGAAACATGGGACCAGTGTAATAAAACTATCAGTGTAACAAAACGAAACATGGGACCAGTGTAATAAAACGAAACATGGGACCAGTGTAATAAAAACGGAACATGGGACCAGTGTATCAAAACGAAACATGGGACCAGTGTAATAAAACGAAACATTGGACCAGTGTAACAAAACGAAACATGGGACCTAAGAAAACGAAACATGGGACCACAGTGTAACAAAAACGAAACATGGGACCAGTGTAATAAAACGGAACATGGGACCAGTGTAATAAAACGGAACATGGGACCAGTGTAATAAAACTGAAGATGGGACCAGTGTAATAAAACGAAACATTGGACCAGTGTAACAAAAAACGAAATATGGGACCAGTTAACAAAACGAAACATGGGACCAGTGTAACAAAACGAAACATGGGACCAGTGTAATAAAAACGGAACATGGGACCAGTGTAATAAAACGGAACATGGGATTAATAAAACGGAACATTAATAAAACGAAACATGGCACCAGTGTAATAAAACGGAACATGGGACCAGTGTAATAAACGAAACATGGGAAGTGGGACCATGGGACCAAAACGAAACATGGGACCAGTGTAATAAAACGGAACATGGGACCAGTGTAATAAAACGGAACATGGGACCAGTGTAATAAAACGGAACATGGGACCAGTGTAATAAAACGGAACATGGGACCAGTGTAATAAAACGAAACATGGGACCAGTGTAATAAAACGGAACATGGGACCAGTGTAATAAAACGGAACATGGGACCAGTGTAATAAAACGGAACATGGGACCAGTGTAATAAAAAAACGAAACATGGGACCAGTGAAATAAAACGGAACATGGGACCAGTGTAATAAAACGGAACATGGGACCAGTGTAATAAAACGGAACATGGGACCAGTGTAATAAAAACGAAAACATGGGACCAGTGTAATAAAACGAAACATGGACCAGTGTAATAAAACGGAACATGGGACCAGTGTAATAAAACGGAACATGGGACCAGTGTAATAAAACGTAACATGGGACCAGTGTAATAAAACGAAACATGGGACCAGTGTAATAAAACGGAACATGGGACCAGTGTAATAAAACGAAACATGGGACCATAATAAAACGGAATATATATAAAACGGAACATGGGACCAGTGTATAAAAACGGAACATGGGACCAGTGTAATAAAACGGAACATGGGACCAGTGTAACAAAACGAAACATGGGACCAGTGTAATAAAAACGGAACATGGGACCATAAAACGGAACATGGGACCAGTGTAATAAAACGGAACATGGGGACAAGTGTAATAAAACGGAACATGGGACCAGTGTAATAAAACGGAACATGGGACCAGTGTAATAAAACGGAACATGGGACCAGTGTAATAAAACGGAACAAGTGTAATAAAACGAAACAACCATAATAAAACGGAACATGGGACCAGTGTAATAAAACGGAACATGGGACCAGTGTAATAAAACGGAACATGGGACCAGTGTAATAAAACGGAACATGGGACCAGTGTAATAAAACGAAACATGGGAGCAGTGTAACAAAACGAAACATTGGACCAGTGTAATAAAACGGAACATGGGACCAGTGTAATAAAACGAAACATGGGACCAGTGTAACAAAACGAAACATGGGACCAGTGTAATAAAACGGAAAATGGGACCAGTGTAACAAAACGAAACATGGGACCAGTGTAACAAAACGAAACATGGGACCAGTATAACAAAACGAAACATGGGACCAGTGTAATAAAACGAAACATTGGACCAAAAACGAAACATGGGACCAGTGTAATAAAAACGGAACATGGGACCAGTGTAATAAAACGGAACATTGTAAGAAAACGAAACATGGGACCAGTGTAACAAAAACGAAACATTGGACCAGTGTAACAAAACGAAACATGGGACCAGTGTAATAAAATGGAACATGGGACCAGTGTAACAAAACGAAACATGGGACCAGTGTAACAAAACGAAACATGGGACCAGTGTAACAAAACGAAACATGGGACCAGTATAACAAAACGAAACATGGGACCAGTGTAATAAAACGAAACATTGGACCAGTGTAACAAAACGAAACATGGGACCAGTGTAACAAAACGAAACATTGGACCAGTGTAACAAAACGAAACATGGGACCAGTGTAATAAAACAAAACATTGGACCAGTGTAACAAAACGAAACATGGGACCAGTGTAATAAAACGGAAATGGGACCAGTGTAACAAAACGAAACATGGGACCAGTGTAATAAAACGGAACATGGGACCAGTGTAACAAAACGAAAATGGGACCATGTTAAAACGGAACATGGGACCAGTGTAACAAAAACGAAACATTGGACCAGTGTAACAAAACGAAATATGGGACCAGTGTAACAAAAACGAAACATTGTAACAAAACGAAACATGGGACCAGTGTAATAAAACGGAACATGGGACCAGTGTAAAAAAAACGGAACATGGGACCAGTGTAATAAAACGAAAACATGGGACCAGTGTAATAAAACGGAACATGGGGACCATAACAAAACGAAACATGGGACCAGTGTAACAAAAAACGAAACATGGGACCAGTGTATAAAACGGAACATGGGATTAACAAAACGAAACATTTAACAAAACGAAACATTTATTGGACCATAACAAAAAACGAAACATGGGACCAGTGTAATAAAACGGAACATTGGGACCAGTGTAACAAAAACGAAACATGGGACAGTGTAATAAAACGGAACATGGGACCAGTGTAACAAAACGAAACATGGGACATAAAACGGAACATGGGACCAGTGTAACAAAAACGAAACATTGGACCAGTGTAACAAAACGAAATATGGGACCAGTGTAACAAAACGAAACATGGGACCAGTGTAACAAAACGGAAACATATAAAGGGATGGGACCAGTTAAAAAAAGGGGAACATTTAATAAAACGGAACATTTAACAAAAAACGAAACATGGGACCAGTGTAATAAAACGGAACATGGGACCAGTGTAATAAAAACGGAACATGGGACCAGTGTAATAAATAAAAAAACATGGGACCAGTGTTATAAAACGGAACATTTTGTAACAAAACGGAACATGGGACCAGTGTAATAAAACGGAACATGGGACCAGTGTAATAAAACGAAACATGGGACCAGTGTAATAAAACGGAACATGGGACCAGTGTAATAAAACGGAACATGTTAATAAAACGAAACATGGGACCAGTGTAATAAAACGGAACATGGGACCAGTGTAACAAAACGAAATATGGGACCAGTGTAAATAAACATTCCAGTGTAACAAAACGAAACATGGGACCAGTGTAACAAAACGAAACATGGGACCAGTGTAACAAAACGAAACATGGGACCAGTGTAAAAAAACGGAAATGGGACCAGTGTAATAAAACGGAAACATGGGACCAGTGTAATAAAAACGGAACATGGGACCAGTGTAATAAAACGAAACATGGGACCAGTGTAACAAAAAACATTGGACCAGTGTAATAAAACGGAACATGGGACCAGTGTAATAAACGAAACATGGGACCAGTGTAACAAAACGGATGGGACATAATAAAACGGAAAATGGGACCAGTGTAACAAAACGAAAATGGGACCAGTGTAACAAAAACGAAACATGGGACCAGAAAAAAAGAAACATGGGACCAGTGTAATAAAAAACACAAAATGGGACCAGTGTAACAAAACGAAAATGGGAAGTTAAATAAAACGGAACATGGGACCAGTGTAATAAAACGAAACATGGGACCAGTTAAAAAACGAAACATGGGACCAGTGTAAAACGAAACATTTAAAAAACGGAAACATGGGACCAGTGTAATAAAACGGAACATGGGACCAGTGTAACAAAACGAAACATGGGACCAGTGTAATAAAACGAAACATGGGACCAGTGTAAAAAAACGAAACATGGGACCAGTGTAACAAAACGAAACATGGGACCAGTGTAACAAAACGAAACATGGGACCAGTGTAATAAAACGAAACATGGGACCAGTGTAACAAAACGAAACATGGGACCAGTGTAATAAAACGGAACATGGGACCAGTGTAACAAAACGAAACATGGGACCAGTGTAACAAAACGAAACATGGGACCAGTGTAATAAAACGAAACATGGGACCAGTGTAATAAAACGAAACATGGGACCAGTGTAACAAAAACGAAACATGGGACCAGTGTTAAAACGAAACATGGGACCAGTGTAACAAAAACGAAACATTGGACCAGTGTAACAAAAAAAAACGAAACATGGGACCAGTGTAATAAAACGAAACATGGGACCAGTGTAATAAAACGAAACATGGGACCAGTGTAACAAAACGAAACATGGGACCAGTGTAACAAAACGGAACATGGGACCAGTGTAATAAAACGAAACATGGGACCATTAACAAAACGAAAACATGGAGTGTAACAAAAACGAAACATGGGACCAGTGTAATAAAACGAAACATGGGGACCAGTGTAACAAAAACGAAACATGGGACCAGTGTAATAAAACGAAACCTGGACCATAAAACGGAACATGGGACCAGTGTAATAAAAAACGGAAACATGGGACCAGTGTAAAAAAACGGAAACATTGGACCAGTGTAAAAAACGAAACATGGGACCAGTGTAATAAAACGAAAATTGGACCAAAAAACTAACAGTGTAATAAAAACGGAAACATGGGACCAGTGTAATAAAACGAAACATGGGACCAGTGTAACAAAACGAAACATGGGACCAGTGTAACAAAAACGAAACATGGGACCAGTGTAATAAAAAACGAAACATGGGTCCAGTGTAATAAAACGAAACATGGGACCAGTGTAACAAAACGAAACATGGGACCAGTGTAACAAAACGAAAACATGGGGACCAGTGTAACAAAACGAAACATGGGACCAGTGTAACAAAACGAAACATGGGACCAGTGTAATAAAAAAACGATGGGACCATAATAAAACGGAAACATGGGAATAATAAAAACGAAACATGGGACCAGTGTAACAAAACGAAACATGGGACCAGTGTAACAAAACGAAACAGATAAAACGAAACATGGTGTTTGTGTAAAAAAAAAAAAAATTAACAAAACCAAACATGGGACCAGTGTAATAAAACGAAACATGGGACCAGTGTAATTAAAACAAAATGGGACCATAAAAACGAAACATGGGAAGTTAAAAAAAACGAAACATGGGACCAGTTTGTGGGACCAGTGTAATAAAACGAAACATGGGACCAGTGTAATAAAACGAAACATGGGACCAGTGTAATAAAACGAAACATGGGACAAGTGTAAAAACGAAATACGAAACATGGGACCAGTGTATTAAAACGAAACATGGGACCAGTGTAAAAAAACGAAACATGGGACCAGTGTAATAAAACGAAACATGGGACCAGTGTAAATAAAAAACGAAACATGGGACCAGTGTAATAAAACGAAACATGGGACCAGTGTAATAAAACGAAACATGGGATGTAACAAAACGAAACATGGGACCAGTGTAGTAAAACGAAACATGGGACCAGTGTATTAAAAACGAAACATGGGACCATAACAAAAACGAAACATGGGACCAGTGTAACAAAACGAAACATGGGACCAGTGTAATTAAAACGAAACATGGGACCAGTGTATTAAAACGAAAATGGGACCAGTGTGTAACAAAAACGAAACATGGGACCAGTGTAACAAAACGAAAACATGGGACCAGTGTAACAAAACGAAACATGGGACCAGTGTAATAAAACGGAACATGGGACCAGTGTAACAAAACGAAACATGGGACCAGTGTAGCAAAATTAACACACAATAGCAAACAAAATATATGTCCCTATAACAAACCATAAACTGAGACTAGTGTAACAAAATTGAAATTGTGGATAGTGTAACAAGCCGGAAAAAGCGCTAATATAAACAAGATAGAGTCACTGTAACAAGGGTGAAACCGATGACCGTGCAACAAAAGTGAACTTGGGTCAGTGTAACGAAACATAATATGAGATCAATATAAGAAGATGGAAACTGGTGCCTGTGTAACCTAGCAGAAAAGAGGAGTAGTGTATCAAAACGTATTAAAAAGTGTGTGGGGCAGTGTAACAAGACAGGGCAAAGCTTGATTATTCTTCTGGAATAAAGATGATTAAAAATGAACAATAACAAGACGATAAACGTTCATTTAAACAAAATGGCGCTCCAAATTCTGAGACCAAAACCAGCAGATGACAAATATACAGCGTAGTATTTCGTTAAAATTTGTCCATTCAAATATCGATTTTGTATTGAAGAAAAATACGCAGAAAAATTCATATTTGAAACAAAAAAATAAAAAATAAAAAAACAAATGAAATATAAAATAAACCTACAATCTACCAAAATCCTTGTCACAAAATTATTTTTCGTTGTTAATTTTGTTTTTTAATATTATTTTGTAGCAAGTGCTAGGCCATTTTAGATTCTGCGACCATTAAGCAGCTAAAAACGGCAGTAAAATGAAAGCTAATAACTATGTAGTTATAAAATAAGAACATCCCATCGCCCTTCTCGCTTGTAACCATCCATCACAATAAAATAAAGGCTAAATTAGTCAAATAAAAGTTCATAAGCTTCTACTTACACTTTCACTTGCTACTATACTACAAATAGATTAACAATAATTATTAGATTATATGATTAGTCATTGTGAAAAGCCTTATATGATTAGTTTTTATTAGTAATCTTTTACTGGGCCTGATTTATAGATGAAACTTTATTATAAGGATGTATAGGAAAGAATATATATATATATATATATATATATATATATGTGTGTGTGTGTGTGTAAAGAAATATACATAATATCTTAAATTAATTGCACAACTCCGAGTTTCATGCCGAAGCAATTTTCTAGTGCTGAAATTATTATATTTATATTTATTTATATTTTGGGTTGACACCGTTTTTTTTTTTTTTAAATCTTCCGGTTAAGGCGAGATATATTATTGTTGTAATATTATTGTAGTTAAAATATTTAAATAAATTGTAATTTAATTTTGAATTTGAATTTAAGTTCAGATTAACATTTAAGACTGAAAATAAGGTTGGATAATGTGAAATATAAATGCTAAATTAGGGAGATGCTGGTTTTGAAATTATTTATATTTAGCTATTCGGTTATCTATCTATCTATCTATCTATCTATCTATCTATCTATCTAAAAGTGAACATTTCAAATCAGAGGCCACTGAGTGTTGATTTCAAAGTCCCCTCTGATATTGATCACTTTTACAAAACAAATAAATTTATATATATATATATATATATAAAAAAATATATATAAGGTGAAGAAATTTTTTCTCATTTATCAGAGAAAGTCTCAATAAATATAAAAGTGAATATTGAAGTCAAAACTTCAGGCGACCTGTTTTATGATAGTATATATATATATATATATATATATATATATATATATATATATATATATATATAGGTATAGATTAGGATATATCAAACTACCAGATATCAACTGTATACGTGCATGTTGGCGTGCATCCACAGGCAAACAAATAAATAATCATCAAATTTATTTATGAAGTGTAAACATAACAGTGCTCAATGTGGTTACACAGAGCAAAGATATATATCATATCCATATTTTTGAATAAGGTATATTTTTTTAAAAAACATGTGTTCAAAACTTAGGGGTATATATATATATATATATATATATATATATATATATATATACTTATTTGGTTGGATAGATTTGAGTTTGAAACCCTGGGTTTCACGCTGAAACAATTTTGTTTGTCTGACGATCGCTAAAGCGTGAAACCCAGGGTCACAAAACTCACATCTATCAACCAAAGAATCTCTGATATTGAGCGCTTTCGGTACCCCACATATAATATATAAATATTTATATATATACATATTTATTTATATTTATACACACACACTTTTCACACACACACACACACACACACACACACACACACACACACACACACACACACACACACACACACACACATATATATATAAAGTGATGCGGTTAAGTTTTTTTTTTTAAATTTAATTCTTCTTGTCTTATAATTATCTTCTTTTCAAGTTGTAAATTATGTAGAAATTATGGGAATTGTTTTGTAAGTGCGAACGCTTTCTATAACCCAATATACATCCATAAAAGAATCCATACAGTCAGTAAAAAGTAAAAATAAAATCATCCTTGATAATGACTAAAAGTATAGCCGAAAGCGCTCGAACATACGGAACATTAGGACAATTTCTACAAAATTTGTGTCCAGAAAAGAAGAAAATTGTAAGAACACAAAACATAAATAAAAACTTAACACACTGTAGCTGGTTAGTCGTTTTTAAAACTGCTAACCTCATTGTCAACAATAATAACGCATCTGCAAGATCGAAATTATAAAGAACCAATATTATTTACGAATTCAGATGACCCTTAAGGAACTGTGTTCTTGATCAATGTAAATTCATAAATGATTATATTAGATATACTACAACATGCCTAACAAGAAGACTCACGTTACATCTTTCTAACCATAGCTCAATTAGGTCTCATTTAAACAAACATGGAGATCTACCAAATTCTATTTGCAACATATTCATTAATAATAGAAATATAATAACCTCATCCGCATGTAAAAAAAACTAAAAATAATGAAGGCATTATTAATAAAAAGTAAAAATCTAACACTCAATAATATCAACTATGAACACTATCATAATGTGCTGAGCGTTTTTGGAAAATAAAACATTCCTATAACTCTAGATATATACATAACAATCAATAATATCAACTATGAATATGGCCACAATCTACAGATCGTGTTTGGAAAAAAAAAAAAAAATTATGACTCTAAATAAATACATAAAACAATTTGTTTTGTAAGTGCGAGCGCTTTCTATAACTCAAGATACACCCATAAAAGAATCCATACATTTAGTTAAAAGAAAAAGAAAATCATCCTTGATAATGGCTAAAAGTATAGCCGAAAGCGCTCGGACATACAAAACATTTGGACAATTAGCTACATAATTTACGCCCTGAAAAAAGAAAAAATTAAGAACACAAGAAAAATTAAATAAATGACTTAGCCGCAGAATCTTGTCAGTCGTTTATATATATATATATATATATATATATATATATATATGTGTGTGTGTGTGTGTGTGTGTGTGTGTGTGTTACTGTAGACGTTATTTTTTAGTGGATAACCGTAGAAGCCCTGTCTTTTACATGGTGCAAATTACATCTAACGATCTGCGCATTCAAGAGACTTAATAAATATAAAAGTGTTCTCCAGCAGGGATCGAACCAGCGAACGCAGGGTTTTTTTTTTTTTTTTTTCACGCGGGGCCACCACCTCCATCGAGGTGCGAGACAAAATGTTGAACACTCAGATGGAGGTGTTCGTGTGTGTGTGTGTGTGGGGGGAGGGGTGTTATGTGGTTCACCGGGAATCTGCTTCGTCTCCCTCTCCTCATTTGAATCCCACCGACTTCCATTTCAAGCGTCATTAATCAGACCTCGCCCCACAACAAAACAAACAAACAAAAAAAAAACAACCCCGTTCTTTTCTGTTGGAGTCTCTCAGCCGACTCAGCACCTTATGATAAGATTACTTTATCTTCAGCTACGCTTTCCGCGGATCCAGTTATCCGCGCTCAACCACAGAAATGAATAATTAATCATTTTTTTTTAACAATGATGACAAAGCGCAAATGTTGTGATACTGAAAATCCAGGAAAGAGAAACGGTAAATTGTTTCCTTAAAAAGAAAGAAAGAAAGAAAAAAAAAAAAAAGGAAAACTCTGCGATTAAATACGGAAACAGAAAACTCATATGCTAACCTTGCTAAGATCTACGATCAAAATGGATCCGTTTCATTATTCTTATCATAGGCTATAGTTGCTATTATATTATTATTGTTAATCTCTTATTGTACCCAAATAAGTTTTACGGCAAAAGAAAAAAATCTTTTATCCGTCCATAACTTTTTATTACTGTCTACTATTATAATAGTTCTATTTTATTTTTATTTTTTTCACACTGTACCTATTTTTAAAACTACATTTTATCTTAATTTCGTATACAGGGGAAAATTATGGGGTTTGGTATTATCCGCGGTTTCAGTCATTCACTGGTGGTTTGAGAACATTTCCCACGTGGATAAGTGGTGCAACTGTATTATATATTTTCGTGTTGATCAAAATTATAGGGTTTGGTATTATCCGCGGTTTCAGTCATTCACTGGTGGTTTGAGAACATTTCCCACGTGGATAAGTGGTGCAACTGTATTATATATTTTCGTGTTGATCAAAATTATAGGGTTTGGTATTATCCGCGGTTTCAGTCATTCACTGGTGGTTTGAGAACATTTCCCACGTGGATAAGTGGTGCAACTGTATTATATATTTTCGTGTTGATCAAAATTATAGGGTTTGGTATTATCCGCGGTTTCAGTCATTCACTGGTGGTTTGAGAACATTTCCCACGTGGATAAGTGGTGCAACTGTATTATATATTTTCGTGTTGATCAAAATTATAGGGTTTGGTATTATCCGCGGTTTCAGTCATTCACTGGTGGTTTGAGAACATTTCCCACGTGGATAAGTGGTGCAACTGTATTATATATTTTCGTGTTGATCAAAATTATAGGGTTTGGTATTATCCGCGGTTTCAGTCATTCACTGGTGGTTTGAGAACATTTCCCACGTGGATAAGTGGTGCAACTGTATTATATATTTTCGTGTTGATCAAAATCCTTGGACGGATTATTTTCTACAGATTTTAAGTAGGTACGTCCAATGACTAGCCAATAATTGAGCATACCAAATGAAAAAAAAAATGCCCCAAATCTAATAAAAACAAAGTTTTATCGTCAAATCATGATGTTATTATTAAGTGGAAAGATCAAAGGATTTTTTGCTTATTAGATCATATTTCTCGATCTTTTTTTGAATCTTCAAAATTTTGGATAATTTTTTTTTCTTAAAGGGTGACCATAAATTAACATGGAAAATTTTAACATCTTGCTTTAGTGCAAAACAAATTGATTTGGAAATTCTTGCAAAAAATCAAATAATTGTTGGATTTTAATGAAACTTTCAAAAATTATTTACAAATGAATGAAGTTATTTTTTTTTTTACATGTTTCATTTTTAGAAAATCTTGGTAAAAATATTTTTTTACATTTGTTAATCACCATTTATTCAGTTTATGAAATTTAGAGAAATTCTTTTTTGTAGCGTTTAATGCTTATATTAATTATAACGACATGTCCTTGCAGAATTGAAATCATCAATTTTTTGTCAAACAGGACTACCAGTTTGAGAAAATCTCCTTTGAATCATAAGATAAAAATGCAATAAAACTAAGACATTATTTAATTAGAAAAGCTTTAAATTGCTTTTATGAATAAGATGTATTATGGACATTATTGTCTTAAGAAAAACAATATTTAATGAATAATGAATTTTTACAAGAATTGTTTCTATTTTTTAAAAACTAATTATAATAACTCTTAATTTTAAATCTTTTAAAATTCTAAATCAATTTATAGAGGTTGATAAATAAAAGCTATACTTACTAATCATAAATAGAAAAGCTTACTACAATTTAGCGATCCCAATATTTGAAAAAGAATTTTGAATTTTTTTGTGGGCGTATAAACGTGCCAATTTCTTTTTAAATACAGATGTCCATACACAATATATAAAAGCGATAACTATAGTAAATTTAAAATTTATTGGCAATTTTCTCAACAATCGTCGTCATAAGCAAGATTATAAAACCAAAATACTTAAAATTCAATAAAATATTAGATTACTTAGAATATTTTCCTAAATATTTAAGATTACTTGATAGTTAAAAAAAAAATTTATATAAAAAGGCGCTCAAGTTATATTCGTCAAGTAATTTTTACAGTTATGTCCACCTTAGAAAAAATTCCAAACATAAGCTTATCGAGAGTATTGTTGACATCTCATAAAATACCCACCTCAATGTTAAAAAATGCTTTTCTGCGATACTTAAAATAAAAGTAATATTTGTTTCAAATCAGATTAATTAAAATTTAAATGAGTTAATATTCCTCTAATAAAGTTTCAGATAAGTATACTTTATTTTTTAAATATTTTTTTAATAAAGAGAATTACGCTGTATTGATAGATTTGTCAATATGGCCGATTTCAGTGTTTTTACTGTTAAGAAACTTATTTCAATCAATCTAAATTCGCTTTGAAATACAGCAAATTATATTGTTTATTGGAAATATTAAATATAATCTATTAGCTTGAAATTAAAACTAAAATAAAAGCTTCAAGAAAAATTTTCATGTTTAAAAATGCATTTTAAATGTTCTGTATCGGTTTTCTTTGGTGATACTTAATTTTAGGTTTATTCTGCAAAAGCTCTGAAACCAGATTATCTTAAACTTTGTTTTATTATCCGAGTGATTGCTGAAAAGTTATTGCCCTTACCCCCTACAATCAAGAAGCTCTTTCCAAATATTCTATTATTTGAACATTTGTGTCAGATTTAGGGAAGTGTGTCAAGCCGAGAACTTTTCAGCACCCGTATTGTATTTGGCTACTCGACAGATAAAGAGTGTCACGCGGTAGACTTTGTCTCTGGATTCATCTATTTACTTAAAAATAATAATAATATTTATCGCGCTTTGATAAGGTGTTTTGTTATCAAATTTCTCAAGGCCATTGCAACTTAGGCAGAAAGGATATTGGAACGTCGGTTTTGAGGTCAGGAAATTAAAATGAAAGCTAAAACTTGTTGACCAGAAGAGATAATTTAAGATCGACAAGTGACCGACACTTATCACTATTTATGCTGCTTACAACTGCCAACAGTGGACATTGCAGATTTTACAAACATACAAATGCATCATCTATGGTAATGGTAATATTAGCCGTTTCCGTATAAGGAAACATTCGGCATTCATTGTCAGTGCGATTGCCAATTGAAATTTATAAAAATGTTCTATTAAAACAATTTCTAAGGAAAATAATTTTCTGAAGTCCAGTAACTGTTATTCATCTTTCCAGTATGTAGGATGTGGCGGGTGATATAATGGCTAGCGACTCGCAGTGAGAAATCGGAGAGCCGAGTTCGAATTCTAGTCGAGTTCGTTACATTCACTTACGCGTAAATACCTTTGGGAAAAGTATAAATCCATCTCTTCTCCTCACATCTATGGATTAAATAGTAGAATTTATCTGGAAAAATTATTTTTATTTCTCAAAATAGTTAATGCAATATTCACCGACAAAAAGCATTATTTTAACAATACACATAGACATACACTCTCTCTTTCTCTCTCTCTCTCTCTCACACACACACACACACACACACATATATATATATATATATATATGGAAAGAGAGAGAGAAAAAGAGAGAGAGTGAGTGATTGAGTGAGAGAGACAATTCATTTTTTTATCCAGCATTACTTCAAACGTAATTTTTAATGGATACTCGTATTTGAAATAGACGTCCCGTTTTTATTTTGAATATTGTGTATTACATCTATCGGCCTAAGCACTCGAGAACGGAGGGCATATTATTAAGATTTCTCGAGTGCGCAGGTGGATAAACCTTATAAACTCTTTAAAATTAAAACGGAGCGTCTATTTTAAACACGGATATCTACAGAAATATATATATATTATATATATATATATATATATATATATATATATATATATATATATAACCGAATGTAAATATAGGTAGGTATACGTGCGATCGATCGTATACAAATACATATAAATACTCTATGGTGTAAGAAAAAACAGTGCTCAATGATAAATAACAGAGCTATCTATCTATCTATCTATCTATCAAGGATCTCGGTGTGTGTTTCTATGTGTGTATGCTATTTATACACGTCCACATTTCTAATTTCAACGAAATTGTACACACATATTGCAAATTTATTAAGATAAGTCAAGATCAACTTTTGAATCTCTAGGCCCCACTGGGTTTGGCAGAAAAATCGATAAAACTGAGGGGGGGTACGACTTTTTGCAAAAACCAAGGCAAAATTACACGCGAACAAAATTTTGACTGGATGAGCAGATGTTCTTTGCATTTAAAGCAAAACATTGTTCATGTCACGAGGTTTATGTAGAGTGCTTGGGAGTTTTCCTGCGACATTGGCTTCATAAAAAAAATTGCAAAAACTGTGAAAAAAATCGGGTTTTTTGTACTACTTAAAATAAAAACTTGAATAACATCCTCTTTTTTTTTTTTATCTGATTTTCTTTAAACTTGCTCGCTTCCCGGCGTATAAAGCAAAACAACGAAAAACTGTTCAAAAAGCTCGTTTTTCGGTCATAACTCCCTGGTTTTTCATCTGATGCTTTCCAAATTTGCAATGTAAATTACATATGGCACACAAATTCATTTGCATGAATGTTTCGTTTAGATTATTTCATTTAAGTGGACGAAATTATTTAGTGGACGAAATCTGACAAATTATTAAGTGGACAAACTAGGTCAAATATCAGATTTTGCCATTTAACTAATAGTTTCTTCATATGATTCCATTCTAAATTGGGATTCGAACAACCTTTGATGCAAAGATTGGTTGAAAAGGATTATTGAAGCATTAAAATGGAAAAAAATCTCGAAGAACCTCTCTTTAACCCCATCTTTACAGCAAAGGTGCGAAGAAGGAGTGGGGTCGGTCATGTGTTTTTAATTGCAGTTGAATCAAGCTCTGATACTTCATCCCTGTTTTTGTTTGATTATTAGATTTGTGAACAATGCCATACTATTTGAAAATTATTACGGCCATAGGAAATTTACTGAATATCTAAAACATTGCAACAATTTAACCCCGAGCAACGACTACACAAGAAGGTTTTATCGATGGAATTCCTTTATTAAAAACAAACACTTGCGAAGGACATACCGTAAAAAAAGATGAGTGGAGGGAGTAGCTTAGTATGCCAACGGGTAATGCATGCAAGCGGGGACGGAGACAGACATTTCTAGACAGGGTGTACAGTGAGATGCAGTTATACAATTACAGCCATGTGCGACAGGGCTATGCCGGGCACTTCGGCTAGTATATATATATATATTAGGATATTATACCGAAAACACGTCAAAATGGCTACACTATTGCAGTCATGTTTCGATGCATATCAATGCATCTCATCAGGTGATTGTAAATTACTGCTACGTGAACGATTTATTTAGATTTAAAAGCAAAATACAACCTCTTTTTACGACAAAAGAATAAAAAAGCGGGTTATAAGGTTTGTAGGCTTTACTCTGATCAACCAATCAAATATGACCTACATTAAATTTAAACTTACCTGGATATAATATATATCGGCTTTAACCCACAAAGGGTTGATAAACCGTAAAAACAAATCAATACATATATTTACACAGCTAGAATTAGTTAAAACTTTTTCTATGTACCATGTCCCTTTAGGGCGTAGCCGATCATGGTTCTCCACAATTTCCAGTACTTTGTAGCCCTTAGTAAATTTTTTTCTTTTTGCTGGATTTTCTAATCTCTGTTAACTATTTACACACGCTTATTAAGAAGCTTATATGCTGATTTTCTCTGTCCTTCTTGCCTTCAATATATCCTGTGAGTGTCAAATTTTTCAAGCCCTCTTTCCTCGTTATGTTCTCTAGAGAAAATTCAACTATTTCTGGTGTTACATATAAATATCTTTTTTGTTTCCATTTTCCCTAAACTGCCTTGTTTCTTATATGTTCTGTCTATGGGATCCTCAGTATCCTGCTGTAGAGCAACATTTTTATTACTTATAATCTCTTCTTCATCTCTGATGAAATTGTCCAGCATTCACTGCCATATAGGAGGACCGATATTAAAACATTCAGTACTTTTTCTTTGTTTCCAATGAAATATTCCTGTTTCTTTATACTTTGCTTAGATTTTGGAAGGCATCTTTCGTTATGCCAATGCGCCTTCAGATTTCAGTGTCGCATTTTCTGACCTCTATTCCGAGGCTGGGCTGAAACATTCATAAGCTGGCTATGAAGGATTGATGCTAGAGCTGTGAGATCTTACATATATTTTGGCTCTTCTTATTTAATGAGTTGAATGTATGTAAAACCTGATTAACTAATGAAAATAGATGAACATAAAACTGAAAATACTAGAATTTCTTTTTCTCTCATTCTTTGATCTGATGAAGCTTTAATGAAAGCGAAACATGTTCGATTGATGAATGTTCCCTATTTGTTCTGTATGTTATCATTTTGTCAGATTCCAATCTATATCTGATACCAAATACATATTACATACATATTACATACATATTACATACATATATATGCACACACAGATGAGAGTGGGCTGAAAAGTTCATAGTCTGACTATAAAAGAGAGATACTAGATCTGTGAAAACTTGCATGCATTCATTTCAACTCATCTAATTAATAACTGCATTGTTTCTTTTCAGGTAAACTGACACCTGACTGTTCAAAGAAGACTTCAAAAGTAACTAGTAGTGACTTCTCTTGAGAATGGACAAAATTTGGCATTGTGGTATTATCAAAATACCTGCAGAAAAAAAGGTTTAACTGCCAAGGACATTCATGCTGACATTGGGGGATGACAACCTAGCTTTATCAACAGTGCAAAAGTGGGCTGTTGAAATTCAGAGGGTAAGGGAGAGTGTTAAAGATGAAGTCTCAATGTCTGGACATCCTGCCACTGCTGCCACTAAGGAAAATATTGGTTGTGCTCACCCCATGATGATTGATGACAGGTGATTGACTATAAATCAAATGGCCAATGTTGTTAGCATATCCTGTGAGAGAGTCGAGAATATTCAGCATGATGAACTTGGCATGATGAAGATTTTTGTTCATGTGGATCCTGATGTATTCTGATCAAAAATGACCCAGACTGATTACATCATGGGAAAATATTGGTCATGCTCACCACATGATGATTGATGACAGGTGATTGATTGTAAATTGAATTGCCAATTCCATTAGCATATCCTGTGAGAGAGAGTTGAGAATGTTCTGCACAATCAGCTTGGCATGATGAAGGTTTTTGTTCAGTGGGTGCCATATCTTCGAACCTGATAAAAAATCTACCAGTTTGATCACATCATAGGAAAATCTGATCTGATTTGAGACAGATCCAGCTGGTTTCCTTGAACATTCCCTAACTCAGGATGAGTGTTGAGCTCATCACTGAGCTAGAGACAATCCATGCACCAAAGTAGGCCAGGGTTATTTCATCTGCAGGGAACATGATGGCCTCTTGTTTGTTGGAGATGCAAAAGAGGCATTGTGATTATTTATTGTCTCCAAAAGGGCGGCCGAGTGCTATGCAAACTTGCTGAGACAGCTATGAAAGTTCATTAAAACTGAACGCTCAGGAAAACTGACAAAATGCAGGGTTAGCATTGGGTTCATCACTGAGCCAGCGAGAATGGACAATCAATGCATTAGAAGCACCCCACCTCACCTGCTCAAAAAGAAGGCCAGGTCGTTCAATGTGGAGAGAAGGTGATGACGGTTTTTTTTGGTATGCAAAAGATATTGTCTTTATTGATTATCCTCAAAAGGGCCACACCATCAATGGAGAGTACTATGCCAACCTGCAGAGGCAGCTACGGAAGGCTATCAAGGCGAAATACCCAAGAAACCTGACGAAAGGGGTCATGTTTCCTCAGAAAAATACTCCAGCACGCAAGTCCTTGGTTTCAATGGCTGCTGTGACTGCAGTTTAAACTGGTTGATTTGACTCCATCTGACTATCATCTATTCCCCAACATGAAGAAAAAACACTTGGCTGGGGATCAGTATCGCAGTGATGAAAACGTCATATCTGCTGTTGATAACTTTTTGAGCAGCAGCCTCTTCACCAGTGGAATCCAAGCGCTGCAACACTGACGGAATATTGAAAAATTAACTTCATTTAAACACATTCTATGAGAGTATCTTGGTCAGCCTATGTACCTTTTAGCCGACACTTGTAAAAGACTTCCTAATTTTTGTACTTGTTTAATTATGGTATGTGGAATGTGTAATTCGCATGTTTGTGTTTGGTTAAAAAGAAACAGCCGGGCATTTAAAGTAAGTTTTATTAAATTCAACAGCCAAAATCGTTGTTGAGCTTTTTCGTGTTGTTTCAATTTTTTTCGACTATCTCTGTCATTATCAAGAACTAAATGCTGTCAGTATGGTAGACAAAAGTTTGTCAGCTACACGCAGCCATTTTTGGAACGTTAGATTTCAAATTTAATTATACGTGCGTCGTTTCACCAAATTTAGTATTACCGGAAACGAATATATTAATATTTTTATACGTATTTAAAATAATTTTTGCACATTCTAAAATGTCCTCTCTTATGTAAATACGAAATATTTAAGCTATTCATTTTCTGATATTGCCAAGCTCGGTGAAAATCGTTCTGTACATGACGTCACTTACAAAACATATTTAATTATGAAATGTTATGTTCTAAAAATGCCATAAAGTTTTTGCTCTCATGCCTTTCCAAAATTAATTCATTTTCCATGATTTAATTGCAGCTCTATTAAAATTGTCTACGGCGATAAACCTCGTCTAAAGTTATGCAAATCACATAAACCTCAATAACTCAAATTTGCTTAGAACAATTTTTGCTTAGAACAATTTTTGTCAAACTTTAAACGATTAACTTATACGTCAAAACAAAGCATGAGTTGAATTTTTTGGTCGTTTGAACATGTTTTAATAAATTTATTAGATTTATTATAAAAACTGCAGTGTGAAGTTATTATGCAGATTAAACTCATATTAGTTTAAGGCCTCTTAAATCTAATAAAAACGATTTTTCCTTAATACATGTTCTAAAGGATATAAGAAATGCTGAAAAACGGAAAATAATAAAATTATTGGAGATATCAAAGGAGCTTTGCAGAGATTATCGAAGGATAAAAAAAGATCAGTTGAAAATATAAGTAAGTTGAGAACTAGATGCAAAGAAAAATGAAGTCAAAACGTTGTGAATATGGCAATAAAGATGAGGATAACAGTCCGAATAATGTAAGCAATGTAAGTAATCATAATACTTCATCCCAGAGATATCGAGGCTGAGATGTTGTGAATAGGGCAATGAAGATGAGGATAACAGTCCGAACAATGTAAATAATGTAAGTAATCATAATACCTCATTTCAGAGATATATAGGCCGAGAGGTTGTGAATATGGCAATGAAGATGAAGATAACAGTCCGAATAATGTAAATAATGTAAGTAATCATAATACTTCATTTCAGGGATATAGAGGCCGAGAGGTTGTGAATATGTCATAGAAGATGAGGATAACAGTCCGAATAATGTAAATAATGCAAGTATTCATAATGCCTCATCTCAGAGATATAGACAGATAAAGAAAAATGAATTCAAGAAATTTAAGGGGAACGTAAACTAAAGGGCATTGATAGCAAAACATTCATTTTGAAGAGGTTGGAATAGAAGGAATCAAGGAGAACAAAAAGTGTAGCATACTTTCTTTTCTTTTTACAATGATGTTCACCATTACACTATTTAAAATATTAGGACTGTTGTCCTCATCTTTATTGTCATATTCACGACGTTTTCGTTGTTGTATGTAAGTAACGGTCTTCTTCAGACGATATACGTTGGAATTTCGAATTGAACCCTTTATTTCGTCCACCGGAGTAGATTGTTCTAGTTTTACGTGCCATGCCTCTTACTTACATCTCAGTTTGAAATTCCAATGATCTGAACAAGGCCGGAGCGTCCAACGGTCGAAACGTTGTGAATATGGCAATGAAGATGAGGATAACAGTCCGAATAATGTACATAATGCAATTTATGACATATATTCCACTGTCCATTCGAAGTTATTATTCAAATCATATAAACTTCAATAACTCGAATTTGCTTTGAAAGATTTTTGTCAAATTTTAGACGTCAAAACATAGCTTGAGTTAAAGTTTTATGTCGTCTGAACATGTTTTATTAAGGTTATTAGTTTTATTATAAAAACTGCAGTGTGACGTTATCATGCAGATTAAACTCATATTAGTTTAAGCCTCTGAAATCTAATAAAAACGATTTTTTCTTTGTTTCTATAGTTTATGTTGAAACATGGCTAATGGAAGGAATCCATCAAAATCAACAGACTCAATTCTAAGTGCAACTGAGAAATATAGTTCCCACGGACGGATCTTTTGTGCTAAGCGTGTTATTTTGTAAACCTTTACTTTAAACCTGATAATTCTTGAAGGATTATGCCCTGAGAATTGCTACCAATTGAGTAGTTGAGAAATTCATTGTGACACAATGTCTTGTAGCTTTAGAGATGAATGGTAGCCTATAAGTCATGTGACCAAAGAAAATAAGACCAGGAAAAATTATCTGAATTAGCGTATTTTATAAACATTGGGTGCAAACTATTACGCATGTTAAAAATATCAGTTTTTATTTTATTTATCCGTGTTTAAAAGAGTATCAACTACAGAATAACAGTTCGTAATTTTTCCTTTTTTTTCATATTAAACACTATTTGATATTTTTCTCTCTCTTTTTTTTTCTTAATTCGTCTGGCTGTTGTAGCTGCCTGCATAAGTACTTATTCCATATTTCCAAAATTTGTTTTCTATATCGTGGTTTGGGGGCGGGTACAGGACAGGAAGACCCGATGACGCAGTGTTGTTCGTGTGGACCGTTCTGAACATTCCACGCCTTTTCGAGTGAAACGCCAAGTTAGATTGAAAGAAAAGGCGTTTTTTTTTTTTTTTTTTTGTTTGGTGCTGATCTAAAAAAAAAAAAAAAAAAAAAAAAAAAAAAAAAGAAAAAAAAAAAAAAGGAAAAAAGGAAAAAAAAAAAAAAGAAAAGTAAAAGGAAATTAAATAAAAAGAAAATTTCTGGCTGAGTGTTTAATTTCTTTCCTGTAGATCTATCTCCGAAAGTTTCAAGAAGTTTGGTTTCATTGCCGGGCGTTTTTTTTTTTTTTTTTTTTTAAAAGGAAGTTATTTTTTTAATCCTCTTGGATAAACAGAAAAAAAAAGTGCAAACTGGTACACAGTATAAGTATACAGCATATATTTCTTTGCACGACATCAACATTATATATATATATATATATATATATATATATATATATATATATATATATATATATATATATATATGTCTAAAAATTCAGATATAAATGAAAATGTATCTGTAAAATTTATTCATATGTACAGATAGGGTGTGTGTGTGTGTAACTGTAACACCCCCATAAAAAAACAAAACAAAACAAAAAAACCCCAAAAAACGATACCCCCCCACGCCACCCAATAAAAAGGAAGGGAAATAACAATATTTGGTTACTTATCGCTGTCGAATGTATTATTTCAAGCCGGTGTGGCACGTGATAATGCATCTAATGTTCCATTGGTTTAAAACGAGAAAAGATAAATGACACAAATTTTGCATAAAAAAATCACTGCTTTGCTTCTTGGATTTACAAAATCACAGTTCTTCATCTTTTCAAGAATACTCTTTCATTCTCTGTGGAATTCTTTTTGTTCTTACCATTTCTTCTATTAATCGATTTAAAACATTATAATCAATAAGGAGGAATTATTATTATTATTGAATTCGTTACAACAAAATCATTTCATTCGGAATGATGTGATATTTCTTTAAACACATTTATTGACCTAAGGAAAAAAAAAAAACGAAAAAAAAAAGAAAAGAATAAAGAAAAGAAAAAAAAGAAAAGAAAAAAAGAAAAGAAAGAAAAAAATGAAAAGAAAAGGATATACGGCTATTTTAAAAGGATTAATCCATTGATTCATTTGCTTTCACTTTCTCTTCGGAATAAATCGAATAGACAAAGTTCGAAAAAAAAAAAAAAAGAAAATAAAGAAAAAGCGAACAAGTAAAAACAACAAAAAAAACAAACAACAACAGCAGCAATGAACACAAAAACAAAATTATAAAAACAAAACAAAGCAAAGAATAAAAACAACAAACAAAAAAAAAATTTTCATTTTGTTTCATTTTCTATTTGCACATTTATTTATATTGAAGTCTATTGCTCTGAGGGTAAATTTTGCGAATAACAGCCCCCACACATACATATACACACGAGAACGTACGGGCGAGCAAACACACACAAACAAACAAAAACAAAACAAAACAAAACAAAAAAAAAAAAAAAATAGAAAAGAGTATGCAAAAAGATAGAAAATTTTCCTGTAAATATTTTGTTCACGCATAAAAATATTAAGTTTTTTTTCAAACTTTTTAAAGTAAATATAGCCATGATTTTTAATCAAAGACTCTTTCCTAAGAGTACGCTTTAGAAAGATTTACAACTAAAAATGAACTTTTTCAACAACGCAAAATACTGTACGAATTCGATATGTTATAAATTATTTCGACTTTTTTAAATCATAAATTTGAAGTATCGTTTTTTTGTGCTTTATTGATCAAACTTAAAAAAAAGGATCCAACCGAATTAAGAAAAAAAAAAAAAAAAACAAAAAAAACTAAAAAACAAACAAACAACAAACAAACAAACAAACTTTTCAATGAAATTTTAGAAAGGAAACACCCTCTTACTTTCTTTTACATGCCATGTATAAACCATCTGGAGTATTTGAATAATATACGAATTTTTTTTCTTTAACTAAGCATCAAGTTACGTATTCTCATTGAAAGCGTGTCCTGTTCTTGAATACTATTTGCTCATTCATTATTCACTTGTATGTCACATACATTTTTATATTATTTCTTTTTGAAAAAGCGGCACACATAAACTCATTATATTGACATTCAACTGCAAATAAAAACGAAATCAAAAACAAAACAAAAAAACAAACAACCTCTTGAATGGTTACTGATCAGATTTTCAGTATTTTGCATAAACAAAAATAATAATATATAAATGAATGCTATAATATTTACAGACTTTTTTGCACGACTTCGCCAGTGGAAATCGAACGACTTTTTTTTTATTAACTCTATAAACCATATTGTAATCTATCAAATATTTGTCACATAAAAACAGGGCCAATTGAAGTTAAACTACACAAAGACAATTTTTAAACAATATTGTAATCTATCAAATATTTGTCACATAAAAACAGGGCCAATTGAAGTTAAACTACACAAAGACAATTTTTAAACAATATTGTAATCTATCAAATATTTATCACATAAAAACAGGGCCAATTGAAGTTAAAATCACAAAGACAATTTTAAAAAAAGCAAAATATTTAAGTTAATGCCATGAGTTATTTAACATTAGATATGGATATCACTATCACAAACGGAAATATAACATTTGACGAAATCTTCCAAAAGGCATCCCAGGTTCGAATCCTGACTGTAGCCTTCTTGTCGTTTCTCATGCCTGCGGGCATATTCGGCAATTACTTGTCTTTTTATATCTACGGCATCTACTTGAAAAGAAACAATCTCAGCTCTTCATAACTCTACTAGCATTTTTAGATCTTGTTAACTGCCTAATTGGGTTTCCTCTTGAGATTGTCGAATTGCAAATGGCCTACGCCTATCCGTACCGTTATTTATGCAAGATCCAGAAATTCGTCACATATTATTATTGTGTCTCGTCTGCGTTCGTTCTTCTCACCATTTCAGTGGAACGTTATTTTTAGTCTGCAGAGCGACGAAGGCACAAATGACCTCAACTCCAGGCACGACTTCTCGTCGGGATCATAATATTCATCTCCGGTCTTTTGGTCATCCCCGTTACAGTTTCTTTCGACATGGCCTCGCTATCGCTGACCCCTAACGTGACGATTACCCAGTGTTATTTCCGTCACACTCCATTGGCCTGGGCCTACTATGTGTCTTTGTTTCCAGCAAACTTGACCATTTTGATCCTAATGTTCATTCTCTACTACCAAGTGTGGAAAACAGCTCGTCAACATTTTGCCCCCAAAGGACAGTCCAGACCTCGACAGAGCAACAGCTTCGATCTCGATACAATTCGGGATTTGTCTTCAAGAAGGAAACTCACTCGTACTAATCGAACAATGATCTGTATCACAGTAGCATACGCCGTGAGTTTTCTTCCGACCTTGCTGGTGGGGGTGACTTCGTATTTTTATCATGACGTTATCTTAACGCCCATTCAAGAATCGATCATTTTATTGCTCTATAGATCCTGGATCTTAAACGGGGCCCTGAACCCGGCAGTTTATGGATTCTGCAACAAGACCTTTCGACGAGAACTGCTAAAAGTGTTGACGAAGATGTTGCCTTGTAAGAAGAAATTACATCAAGGGCATCGGAGCGTTAACAATAATGGCACACTGAACACCATATCTAGCTCAACTGCCAATCACGAGTGAAACACCAGGCAAGGGATATGAAATGGTTCAACAAGTTTTTCTTAAATTTTCGCACGGCATTTAAGTCCGGCTATTTGCGCCATCAGCGGTTCTAATCAAAAGAATCAAAAAAAAAAAAAAAAAGAAGAAAAAAAGACAAAATATGTTTCAATAAAGAGAGCGTGCGCAGAGAGATTTTAAAAACAGAAGGATGGTTCAAGATGCCTAAGAAGAGTTCAGAGAAATTAAAACAGCTTGAGCGAAGCTGTCGTTTGATCAAGATTTTGCGAGACTTGATACGTCTTAAATGAATCTCAACAAATAAAAAAAAACCCGGAAATTACTAGAGAATCTCGTGGGTTTTTGAAGCTAAAATCATCTGGGATTGAAGCTCTAAAGAACACCTAGGCAGAAATAGCCCGAGTAGTTTCTTCTTCTTCCTCTAGGTGCCACGTACCTTCAGGATATACGCGATCATGGCTCTCCACAACTTTCTATCCCTTGTGGAGCTCGAGTAGCTTACTGTGAAGAAAAAAAAAGTATTTCTCATCTGGTCTATTTGAAAAGACTTCTGGCTAAAATTTCTACGTCCGAAAGAAAAAATGCCATGTGTACTCTTGGATAATTGGACTTTTGATTTCTGGCTAAGAAATTACTTTTTAATGTGTTTAATGTGTTTAATGTGTAGAAGTCGACTCCAGTGTAACAGGAGAATGAAATAACAAATTAAGAACAAAGAAAAAAAAAAAAAAAAAAAAAAGACACAAAAAAAAAAAACAGTTAAAACTAAGCGCCATCATTTTTTATCGTATAAAAACATGTCTGGAAACTGTCAATTAAATGTCTCATAAAAACATGCCTGGAAACTGTCAATAAAATGTCTCATAAAAACATGCCTGGAAAATGTCAATAAAATGTCTCATAAAAACATGCCTGGAAACTGTCAATAAAATGTCTCATAAAAACATGTCTGGAAACTGTCAATAAAATGTCTCATAAAAACATGTCTGGAAACTGTCAATTAAATGTCTCATAAAACATGTCTGGAAACTGTCAATAAAATGTCTCATAAAACATGTCTGAAACTGTCAATTAAATGTCTCATAAAAACATGTCTGGAAACTGTCAATAAAATGTCTCATAAAAAATGAAATGTCAATAAAATGTCTCATAAAAATATGTCTGGAGACTGTCAATAAAATGTTCAAAAAAAATATAAAATTGACCAAGCTGAATCACCGAGACCAAAAATTCAATGTTTTTACCAATTTTTTTCTAATGACATTTTACATCGAATCGTATGATGTTTCCGAAAAACACTGCATTGTGCTTAATGTAATTTAAAATATTTCATTAATATTTTCAAATATTTTTTATCAAAAATATTTTCATAAATTTTGGCAATAATATTTTGAAATATTTTATTAATATTTTAAATGTTTATTAAAATTTTAAATATTTTATTAATTTCAAATATTTTTCAGAAATTTATTTCATTTGTCTTATTAATAATATCCTTCAGTATTTGGTATTAATAATATTTTATCAATAATATTTTTTAAATATTTTAATTTATTGTTTTTATCAAAATGCTTTTTTCTACACTTCATTTAATATTTTTGAATATTTTGTTAATATTTTTAAATATTTTATTAAAATTATTTTAAAGTACTACATGAATATTATTTTAAAACATTTTATTAATAATATTTTGTAAATATATTATTCATAGTATTTTGAAACATTTTATTAATGATATGTTTAAATATATTATTCATTTTATTATGATATGTTTAAATTTAATAATAATAGTATTTTAAAATTAGTGTACCCATGTCAGTATTCTAAATATATATATATTTTTAATGATTATTGTTGTACTTTGCACTTTAATGTAGTCTGACCTTTTTTTTTTTATCTCCTGGCTTAGTACATTTATTTAGGTGATCGGGCCTTGTCATTTGCAATGATGCAAACGCCTGACCTGTTCAGGACAAAAGAGTTGTCTTTTTTTTTTATTTACACTTTACAAGTGAAGATTCCTATGAACGTTGTAAATCCAATTGCACAAAGGATCGCCTAAATTCAATGAATAATTCTGAGCAAAGATCTTTTTTGACCCTTCCGGTTTTGTAACTGGAAAAGAAAAAATAATTTAATCTTATTGCTATTTTACTGAGTAATGTTTGTTACTTATATATTTGTTTCACTTTCTGTTGTTTCCTGTTGTTTCTTGTTGCTTTGCGATGTTTCATCTTCCATCTTGCTGCTTATTGGTATTTACTGTTGTTTCCTGTTGTTTCTTATTGCTCTCTGTTGCTTGTTGGTTTCTTATTTTTCCCGTTGCTTCATGTTGTTTCTCATTGATTCCTACTACTTCCCGTTGCTTTTTATTGCTTCCCATTGCCTTTTGTTGCTTCATACTGTTTCTTGTTGCTTTATGCTGTTTCCTGTTGCTTCTTAATGCATTCTCCTTCTTGTTGCTTCCCGCTGGTTCTTATAGCTTCCAGTTGCCTCCCGTTGCTTCTTGTTGGTTCCTGATTTTCCCATTGCTTCATGTTGTTTCTCATTGATTCCTACTACTTCCCGTCGCTTTTTATTGCTTCCCATTGCATTTTATTGCTTCATACTACTTCTTATTGCTTTATGCTGCTTTCTGTTGCATTCCGTGGCTTCTTGCTGCTTTCTGGTTTTTGTTGCTTCTTATTGCTCGTTCCAAATATTTGACGTTGCTTCATGTTGCTTCTTGTTGCTTCCTGCAGTCCTTCTTCAGGTTGTTTTTGTATTAAGGACTTAACATTTTTTAGACTGGATGTCAACTAAGGCAACAGAGATCGGCCTGATCTATTTAATGCTTAACTAGGGGAAAATGAATTCATTGCCTTTTGTAAGGGCATCAGTGCAAGGCGAACGAAAGAGTCAGAATTTGAACTCGATACACCGATTCCACTTTCCGCTTCGATAAACGTTATGTTACACATACATAGCTCCTAGTGATTTAAAGAATTTACGGCTAGGGTTATTAAATGACATGGATAATTAAAAGCATTAAATATTAATTGCACATTTCAAAATAGAAATTAAATAATTTAATTTCGTTCTTTTCAGGCGCAACGTTTAATAAAAATGATATCATTGCTTTGCTAGTCGTTACTTCTTTCCATTTGTCGTTGCTTTTTGCTGTCTCTTGTTGTTTCCCGTTGTTTCTTGCTGTCTCTTGGTGTTTCCCGTTGCTTCTTTCTGTCTCTTGTTGTTTCCCGTTGCTTCTTTCTGTCGCTTGTTGTTTCCCGTTGCTTCTCGCTGTCTCTTGTTGTTTCCCGTTGCGTTATGTTTCTTGTGTCCCGTTGCTTTATATTTCTTGTTGTTTCACATTGCTTCAAGTCTCTATTTGTTTTTTGTTGCTTCTTGTTGTCTCCTATTGTTTCCCGTGCCCCTTGTTGTCTCTTGTTGCTTCTCGTTGCTTCTTGTTGATTCCCGTTATCTTGTCATGTTTAATGCTTCCCGTTGCTTACTGTTTCTTATCATTACGTTTTGTTGCTTCCTGTTGCTTCTTATTGTTTCCCGTTGCATTTTGTCGCTTCTTGATGCTTTCTATTGCATCCATGTTACTTACCGCTTTTTAACGTTACTTCTCATTACTTTTTATTTCTTGTTGCTTCTTGGTTACCCGTATTTTTTTCCTTTTTGCATCTTCCCATTGTTTACTGTTATTTACCATTACATCATAACGCTTTCTGTTGTTTCTTTTTGCTTTTTATTGTTTCTTATTGTTTCTCGCTGCATCGTGTTGCTTCTTATTGTCTCCTGTTGCGTCTTGTCGTTTCTTGTTGCTTCCCATTTTGCATCCTTTTGTTTCTTCTCCCTTTTTAATGCTTCCTGTTGCGTACTGTTTCTTTGTTACATCTTATTTTGTTGTTCTTCCTTATTTTTGTTGCATTTTGTTATTATCGTGTTACTTCTTGTTCTTGTTACATCTGTTTGTTACTTTTTCTTGTTTCTTCCCGTTACGTTTTCTTCCTTTTTAATGCTTCCTGTTGCGTACTGTTTCTTACTGTTACATCTTATTGCTTTCTGTTGCTTCTTGTTTCTTATTGCTTCTTGTTGCATTTTGTTGCTTTTTACTGTCTCCTGCTGCGTCTTGTTGCTTTTTAATGTTCCCCATTTCATCTTGTCGCTTCTTCTTGTTCTTGTTGCTTTCCATTCTATTTTGTTGTTTCCTGCTTTTTATCGTTACATCTTCTGTTTGCTTTTACCTCGCTGCGTCTTGTTGCTTTTTTGCATGTTTTGCCGGGACACTTTTTTTTCTATGTGTATGATATTTTTTTTATCAAGTTCTCTAAATTAATCTTCATTTGACTGAAAAAAAAAGAACTTTTTTTATGGTTTTTTAAAAAAAATATCAAATCGATAAAGATTTTATCGCGATAATTTATCGTCATTTGTTAAAATTATCTTGAGTTTCATTATTGGAAAATGTGTTTGTGGCTATTTGTATTATCAGACAAAATTGTACACATTCACCTTTTCTTATCATAGACCTTTATCCATATCTTCCTATCATATGAAATATAGTACAAGGTCATAAAATGAACACCTTGCAAAAAAGTGAATGTTACTGCTATTTTCAGGCATTAAAGAATTCAACAATTTATTAAATTTAAGATTTCACATAATCGATCAATCATAAAAGGCGTAGATTTTTTAAAACACGCATAAAAAATCCTCGGTTCTGCAATTTGGTGCACTTTTGTATTTGAGCTAGTCAAAGATTTGTGAGCAACAATGAAGAGGTTTAACGACATACACCTGAAAACTACTGACAGTGAGTTCAGCCCGAATAATATAACTTTTTTTTTTATGTCAACGGTTGGGAAAAGACACTCAAACGTAACACCGTGGCCAGACATTGACCCCTTACTGACACATTTTAGTTAGATATAAAAATCATTTCTCAGCTAAAATAACATGATATAACATAATTCGTATAATGTACGTGAAATCCACTTTTTAAAAAGGAAAGATTTTTCAAAGGGAAGAGGCAAATATTTCATTGAAAAATAATTAAAAATAATGAATTATTAATTAAATTATTGCTATGTAAACTTACTGGTGACGACATTTCCTGTATTTATTGGTGACGTCATTTCCTGTAATGTGCTAGCACCTACAGTATGTTTTGCTTATAAAAAACACATGCGGTTTTGTTTAATTCTTGCCAAAGCCCTGCAGAGTGAAGTATTTTTGTTACTACTGTATATTTCTATATATTGA
>CAHIKZ030001202.1:1032500-1085000 GCA_903632075.3 Acanthosepion pharaonis
AGTATACTCCATATTTGTGGCCTTGTATCCGACTTAGTAAAATATATTAAACATTGATACGTGCCAGTAAGTTTTCATATACTACTTTGAAACCTAAAATGATATACATTTTCTTGGTGTACTTTTTAAATATCAGCTTTCCTTTCAAGTTCAAGCTCCACAAATCGCTGGTCGTACAACAAATCCTCTTTTACGGGTGTAAGACTTGGACACTTCTGGTTGAGCCAGGGAAAAGGGTTCAGGTGTTCGAGAACAAATGGTGGAGAAAGATTTTCCGCATCTCCTACTGAGATCCCAAAATACAATGCTTATGCACGGAGCAACGGTCAAAAGCCTCGTGAGCCGACAGGGATGTCTCCTCGTTACTATTTGAGAAACGTTGGAAGAAGTCATGATCTGGCCAAGACATACGGCAAAACAGCCTCTGCGAGACCATCCTACATGTCACTGTTGAAGGGAGAAATAAGCAGGGACCGTTACGAATGAACTGGTCAGACAACATCAAAGAGTGGACGAACATGATAATGCCGGAACTCCTGAAAGCCACAACTCGACCGACGAATTTTTACGTTGGGGTTTTTGACAAATAATGGATCGTTTCTTGGCCTATGGCTGAGATTCGATCAAGGCTTCGACTAGCTTGGACTGGCTTTGGCCTGGACTTGCTAGGACAAGTCATGACCAGCTTTGACTAGGCTCTGACCAGCTTGGACAAGCTAAGACCAATTTTGACCAGTGGCCTTTGAGTGGAAACACTCGGGTCTCCCACGTTAAACGACCTTGTGTCACATCTTGACTTAGTGGGAGTCAAGTAAATACCACCCCTGAAAGCCACTTCCTACGGAACAGATCATCCTGGAGATAACTGTCTGTTTCTTTTATGTTCCGACCGTCCCGGACCATGGACTGATGATGAAGATGATTTTTTAAAATTGTTAACTATTGAGAAATTTATTATTTTAATCCAATAATAATAATAATAATAATAATAATAATAATAATAAAAATAATAATAATACATTTTTTTACACAAGAGAAGCAGGGTGTATCAAGTTTTTCTTCACTACAGTAAAAACATAAAAGATTTAAATTAATTTGAAACAGATAAAAAAAAAAAAAGATTGCTATTTCTCCATTTAAAAAGAATCTTTATGCACAGCCCACTTTGCATGATATTCTGCTCCTTAACCCTTACATGGACATCCCGACAAACGTTTCAGATGTTATCATTGATTTCTCGAAAAAACATCTTTGGGTGTGGATTTCAATGAGTTGATGTCGCTAAAAATAATAGCAAAGAATGAATAAATGTTTTTATTTCTAAAGAAAGAAGAATAAAAGATGGTGTAAACCAATCTGTAGCCATTTTGCACATATAAACGATAAAGAAGAGAAAACGATATTGATGTCCAAAAAGACAGCATGTGATAACCAAACGTGTGTTCTTCACCAAATAAATACAGAAGATATGGAACCTGTAAAAACACCGAGGTGTGGGGAGGGGAGAAAGAAGTCATAGAGAAAGATAAATAGAAAAAATAAGAGAGAGAGAGAGAGAGAGAGAGAGAGAGAGAGAGAGGGGGGGAATTTAACGAGGAAAAGGGATACAGAAAGATAGACAAAAAGAGGAGAATAGAGACAATGTGTAAAGATGAATTAGAATAGGTGAAAAGAAACGCAATATACAGAGAGAGAGAGAGAGAGAGAGAGAGAGAGAGAGAGAGATAAAAGAGATGTGACGAGAGAGAAAGAGAAAAAAGAAGGAGAAAGAGGAAAATAAAAATATATAGGGAGGGATTGTAATTAAGAAATAAAGAAAAGACAGATAGATAGATAGAGAAAGAGCGAGAGAGAGAGAGAGGGAGAGGGAGATGAAATGGAAGAGAGAGAGAGAGGGAGATGAAGAGAGAGAGAGAGAGAGAGAGAGAGAGAGAGAGAGAGAGAGAGAGAGAGAGCAGAAAAAATAATCGAGAGATACCGGGAAAGTGAAAAACAATATCTATCTATCTATTAAAGCGACAAGGAACGAAAAAGTGATACGAAAAGTTTAATAAAGATAAAAGAGAGATGTTGGAAAGACGAGAGTAAAGAGAGAAAAGCAAACATGTTAGAGAAACAGGAAAGAGAACTGAGAGTGGGAAAGTTAAGGAAAAGAGGAAGAAACAGAAAAAAAAAAGCGGAGAGGAGAAAGACAGACAAAAGATAGAGTAAACAAAAATGAGAGAAACCGAAAGGAGAGAGAGGAAAAGAAAATAGGAGAAAAAAAAGAGGAGAGAACAACAGAGTGTGAATTAGATTAAAAAAAGAGAGAGAAAAAGAACGGAAAAGAGGAAGGGGAATGGAGAAAGCGGAAATGGACTGCAGAGAGAGAGAGTGAGAGAGAGAGAGAGAGAGAGGATTATGGCAAAAAGAAGAAAACGTGAAGGAAGAGTGAAAAGAAGTAAAAAAAGAGAGAAAGAAAGAGAGAAAGTGAAAGGAAGAGAGAAAAATATTCAATAACTAAGTGGAAGGGTAAACGACTGAAAGAAAGAGGAGAAATGAAAGAGAGGTGAAAACAAAAAAGAAGAAAGAGGCAGAAAAAGAGAGATATAAAAATGGTCAGAATTTAGAGATTAAGAAAAGGAGAGAAAGAAAATAGAAAAAGATGAAAACAGAGCAAGGAAAAGGGTTCATTTAAAAAAAAGTCAATTGTAGTAACCGGAAGTTGTCGTAAAAGAGTGTCAACCATGCAGAAAATTCCAGTCCATTAATTCATTTTAGTCGTGTTTTCCTCGAAGAGTGTTAATCTTGCTTTCTTAATTTTCGCCGCTGACATAAAAAAAAAGTTCAATCTTTAGGTTTCTTCCATATGCGCCATTCCTCACCCCTTCTGTTCAGAAAGAGGTGTCCCAGAAATTCTAATACCCCAGCTATTCCAGAAACTGTAAGCAATGGTAACCAACCGCTGAGACTTCCTGTTTTACGGGAATACCCATGCCCTCACCACCACAATCAAAAGACCAACGACAGAAGGGATTTGATATATATATATATATATATATATATATATATATATATATATATATATATATATATATATTCGAAATAGTATGGGAAAGTTCCTGGTGTGTACGTATTATGATTTTACCGTTCAACGGAAATGCGTGCGCAGCCAACGCTTACTTGTACCCAACCTACTGAGTCCGTCTGTCAATAGGTTTCATGTTATCTACACGTGTTCAGTTATTTCGTGAAGTTTTGCGACGTTGTGTCGGAACGGCTCTGTGATCTTTACGATGGCAAAGAAATTCGAATAAGTTTCCCGAAACAGACTTCGTGTCTGCCATCAAGACCATCGAATATGCTTAGTCAGGGTTTGGCGAACGTTCACTCATTTCAAGGCTGGTCGAGCGTAAGTTAAATATGATCAGCGCTCGAGGCGAACATGTAAAAAAAAATCATGAACTCATCTATGAGAGTCGTCGAAGAACAATTCAACAACTCTCTCATATGATCGGGATCCATTATAGTGTCTGCCATGAAACACTTGTCATCAGTATTTCCTTTGAGTGTTAAAATCTCTAGGCCTTCTTTCTTGATTATATGCTTTAGAGATTTCAATAGACATGTGACGAAGTAAAAACCTCTCTCTGTCTCTCTCTCTCTCTCTCACACACACACACACACACACACACACACACACACACACACACACACATATATATATATATATATATATATATATATATATATATATATTGTTATCCACAGACAGACTTTCGCTGTATCACAGCTCATTAGTGTGGTTAGACATCCGATTGCTTTAAGCCAGGATCGAAACCCGACTGATTCCAAATCAGTCGGAGATTTTTTCTATATATATATATATATATATATATATATATATATATATATATATATATATATATATATATATATATATATATATATTAGTATTAGTGTATGACTTAAAACTACTTCCAACAATTCCTCCATATGTATATATAAACTTTTAGGTTATATATATATATATATATATATATATAACCTAAAATTTATAACTTAATTTATGACAATGGGATATAATTTATAACAATGGAACCTTAAAATGGTCTGTTTTTTAATTTATATATATATATACATGGCCTGACGATTGCATGAAAAAGACTGTCGCCTCTAAGTGTTGACTTCTATGTTCACTTTTATATTTATATATACATATGTGTGTGTGTATAACTATATATATATATATATATATATATATATATATATATATATATATATAACCAGACGATTGCATTTAGCAGTCTCTCTCATATTATTGGAATCCATTATAGTGTCTTCCATGAAACATTTGTCTTCAGTATTTCCTTTGAGTGTTAAAATCCCTAGGCCTTCTTTTTCTCTTTAGAAATTTCAACAGATTTTTCTTATGATAAATATCAGCTTCGTTGTTGCTATTTTTCTGAAAATTTCTTCTTAACACAACATGTTCTGTATATGGTTTTTCCTTTTCACTTTTTTTATTGCAAAGTTTTTCCTTACTAAGCTAATTAGAAGAAAATATATTATTAAATATAGTTGACAGATTTTAGTGCTAGGAAATAGTACAGCTTGTTAGAAATCAGAGACATTAACAAATGTAGCAAAGTCGAATCTATATAGATGTAGATATAAGGTCATGGCTAGGATTTAAAACTATCTCCGACAATTCCTCCATAAAGATATGTATATATATATATATATATAATTTATATATATATATATATATATATATATATATATATATATATATATATATATATATATATATATATATATATATAGTCGGGTTGCTGAAGATAACATCAATCAGCTAAGTGACATACTTTTACCGACATTAATTCTATATATATATATATATATATATATATATATATATATATATATATATATATATATATATATATATATATATATATATATATATATATATGCAAGCTTCATTAAATATGGCGGACATGATGCTTTGTTTAATTTTTTTATATAATTTCTCATGAGATCTTATAAGTTTTTTTCTTTTGTGTAGATAAATTATTCAAAAACTGTCCAAATGTTTTTCCAAGTGTTTTCGGTTACACCTTTGGCCTTTATCAAGAATGATTATATATTTTATGATTATATATATATATATATAATAAAATTTTCGCACACTATATATTATTATTATTATTATTATATATAAAATAAATGTTTCGATGGGAACATTTATTTTATTAAAGACCGTCGAAAACCCCAGGCAGGTAGACGAAAATTATACTGTCCCCCCAAAAGCAAAAACAAAACAAAAAAAAAACAAAAAAAAAACAGAGGTGTCTATTGGACGTATCTGAAAATTAACATGTAGCCACTAAATATAACGTATAAAAAAACTTTAAATAACAAATCATCTTTGGTAAACCCTAAGTAAGCAATATATAGACATTTTAACTTTGTGATGAGATCCACCCGACATAAGTTCAGTTATTCAGTTAATCAATCCACTTATCTCCGGTCACATCATGGTTAAGGTTCGTTAACAGAAGGGGAATTTTTAAAACTTAAACTTAGTAAATATTTAGGCGGCTCAGCGTGGTGCAATGGTTAACGAGTTAGTACGATTCGCCATTACTAGTGATTAGTAGGTTAGATTCGTACTAGCTAAAATTAATAAGTGGCGATGATGCAGGGAAGTTTATGTTTCTGCCTTTTTTCAAAGAGAAAATTACACAAGGAGGTGGATGTTAGGAGCGAAATTGTTTCATGGACTGAACTTTTTCGAATGAATCCTATCAATTAAACCTCGTTTCGCTAGACCAGGGGTCATCAAACTACTGACCACGGGCCAGTCCATCCGGCCGCACGGTGCCACTAATGAGTTAAAATATAATTATTCATATTGAATTATCAATAGATCGTAGTTAAACTTACTATGTAGAAAAAATTAAAATAAATGTAAGTAAAAATGCCAAAATTTGGCCAATCTAATTTTTGCATCTGACAGTAAATATAAGTTTTAGTAACAGCAGTGAAATAAAAAAAAATCGGCGCCATTTTGTGAATTTAATATCCGAGCGTTTTTTTTTTTTTGTGTGTGTAAGTCCCTGCAATAAAGTTTATAAGAAAAGCGATTGAAGTTGAAGAAATTTTTTTCTGGTATGGCATCATTATTTGGAAGAACTCATGTCTTTGAGTAAACATTTTCAAAAATGAAGTCTGTAAAGTCAGAACATTAAACGAGGTTGACTGACGAACATTTGAAAGCAATTCTCTTGGTTGGATGCGACAATTCCAAATCAAATATTGATTATATCTTAAAAAGTAAACGCCAGTTTCACAAATCTCCTTTACCGTTTTTGCTGCTTAGTTAGTGAGATTCAGATATCTGTATGCACTGGATTTGGATATAACTTTTTTACTGCTAATGTCGCTTACTTTGATAACATTTTTGGTAAATAAATACGTTTGTTGTTTTTATTTTTTGTGTATTCAGTGTATGGTATTGAACGAAATGGTTATCAAGGATACTTTTGTCATTCTCTCAGTTATCTGGCCTTCTAAGAAAAAAGGTTGGTGACCTCTGCGCTAGACTAATGATTATAATATAGTAATGCATTGAAAGAATAATTGGAAGAATAATTGGAAGATTAATGCATTGAAAATCAGAAGGAATGGTTTTGTCGGTAGTCAGCGGTTTAAACAAAGAATAGGGTCATGATGTGTAAATTCATTATTAAGGTATTTTACATTATTTACATTGTTTGGACTGTTGCCCTCCTCTTTATTGTCATATTCACGACGTTTCGGCCGTTGTACGCTCCGGCCTTCTTCCGGTGATATACATTGGAATTTCGAACCGAAACTTTTATTTCGACCACTGGCGTAGACTGCTCTAGTTCCACGTGTCCTGCCTCTTCCGGATATCTTAGTTTCAGTCATTTCCCTTTAGTAACTCAACTCTCCAAGTTTTTGTTCATCTCTGCTGTGGCCAGGTATTGAACTCACAACTTTTTGGGTCAAATCACTGGATTACTTCAGCCAACGCCTTTATCCACTGGGGCTATGTGTTCTTGGGGAAACGTCGTGAATATGGCAACAAAGATGAGGACAACAGTCTGAACAATGTAAATAGTTACAATACCTCATCTCAGAAATATAGACAGGTGTTTAAGGAATTTTACTATAGAAATGCAATGAAAATCAGGAAGAGAAGGAATATCGATTGTCAGGAACTTTTGCAATGTACAGGGGTTATTACATGTATAATTACCATAGAAATGCAATGAAGATCAGGAAAAAATAATAATGTCTTTCAGTTCAATGATCGAGCCAAATGGCATCGACGTCGATGGCGACCGTAGACTGGGCTGAGCAAAGACGTTATTGTAGCCGAATTGTGATCGTGGGATCGTATGATTTGCTTATCCGGATGTCGGAAGTAACAGATGTCCACCAGATGTTGCTGCATGACCGACAAGAAACTCAGTAAATGCTACCACTTGTTTGCAATTGTACGATTTAGTGCCTGCTTTCAGTGGTGACAATTTGCTATTTATCAGCTCTTTTTCACAATAATTCTAGGGGCTCCACTACAGCAGCCTTGTGCCACATTAATCAAATCCGACGGAATATTCAGTATCAATTCCAAGCGTCTGTCGTAATATAACTGATTCGTCTTTTGAGCTCTTACCAACAGAATTTGACAGACATTTGTTACTTTATTGTTGATGTTTATAGTGCAATGAAAATCAGGAATAAAGTGATTGTCTATAGTCAAGGATTTATGCAAAGAATATGTCTATTACAGGTATAACGCAAATCCAGGACAAGGATTTTATCATAAAAATGCGAGGAAATCTATTGTCTATGGTCAGGGATTTACAAAAATAAATAAGACTATTACAGATGTAATGTAAATGAATTACTAATTGTTTTGCTATAGAAATAACGTCCTGGGCATGACGATAAGCTACATCCGGCAGCAAGGCTTCTGATCTGGAGATTGGAGGTTTTAATGAGCGTGGCACCAGCTCTTAACTGCTGTTGTTCCCAGGTTCACCCTGACCCGGGTGGTAGCACCTGTTAGGGTCTCAGCTGTGGGCAAACAGTTAACTTCCAAACTGGGATTAAAACACTATGAAAGTGTAAAAATACATTTATATAGTAGAAACACCAGCAATACATTTTCATAGTAAAAACATTACCAGCAATAGATTTTTGTAAAAAAAATATATTACCAGCAATAGATTTTTGGAAAAGAAATTACCAAAACTGCCAAGAAAATTAAATTTCGGCATTAAATGACTCTTAAGGATTTGATATGCCGTTAAACAAACTCTAGGAATGCAATTAAAACTAAAAAGAAACGGATTGGCTATTGTGAGAGATTTATGCAAAGAATACGACTATTACAGATATAAAGTAAATGCATTACTAAGGATTTTACTATAGAAATGTAATTAAAACCAGAAGGAAACAGTTTAAAGATTTTACAATCATAATGAATTCAGATCTGTCAAGCTAAGAATCTTAAAATTTGAAGATTTAGATTTCTAACTTTAGAAAAATTGAGAGATTGTACAAAAGAGAGAGAGAGAGAGAGAGAAACAACGATAAAAGAAACAGCTGCGAAATGTTAACTTTAAAACATCATTCTTCAAATTCATAGCAGTTATTTTCAACGGCTGTGTGATTTGGGGTCAGCATTTATCCATTCTTGGCCAATGTTTCGCCTGTCAATTAAACTCGATTCAGGAAATCTGTTTTTCAAAAAAAAATCTGATATCCGCAATATTTTAACCGAATTATGGCCGGAAACGTTTTTCAAAACCGATGCGAATCGAATAGATAGTATTTTCACTCGGCAGCTCTTTTAGTGGAGAAAGCTCGACAATTTATTTACAAGGAGAATCTTGTCAAAACTGGCAGACTCGATGGAAGACCAATGCTTAACAAAAGTTAACCGGAAGAGCTTGGGAGATCGGGATAGAGAGTCTCCTGACACACCGAGAGAGTTGAAAGGTCTGCGCATTGAACATCAGGAAGAAAGAGAGTGTCTATGGTCATGAATTTATACAAAGAATAGGTCAATAATATACATAATGTAAATGGATTTCTAATATTTTTGCTATAGAATTACCTTCAAAACAAGAAAAAAAAGTTCATAAGTGATGATAGATTTATGCAAAGAATAGGGATATTATATGCATAATTAAAATGCATTGGTAATGATTTTATTATAGAAATAGATTGAAAATCAAAAAGAAGGACAATGTCTGTTATCAATGTTTTATGGAAAGGATAGGGCTATTATATATACGAGATATACTAGAGTACCCATGTCATAAAAAATGACGGCAATTGTTAGAAAGTTTTAATGTGATGAAACCAAATTTTGAAGCAATGAATTGAGATTCAATAAAGCGAAGATAAAGAATTAAAATGGAGGCCAATGAACCGTTTTATTAATCCGTTCCCTTTATATTTTTCGACTTTCGATGGTATCTAGGATTCATTGATTACTCCTGATATTATATAAATCGTTGTTTGTTCAATATCTTTTCATGTTAAACAGTTCATGTATTTAATATAACAGAAAAATGGAAATATCTCTCGGAAGGAAAAGATTAACAACAGAACGACAAAGACGACGAAGACAAGGCCTATTTCAAGACTAAGACAATCACTTAATAGACAAAGGTATCTGAGTGCCTCACATGAAAGGCTTGAACAAATAAGATTGCAATCTCAGAATGTGTAAAGGAAATGATTAATTAAACGGTTCATTTTGCTCGGGAACTAATTTTGTCTAAATTCAAATAAATATTTTAAATGCGTAGATTATTAAAACAACTAAGGGAAGTAATCAGCAGAAATTTACTAACTTAAGTTGATTTACATCATTTCCCACTAAATAAATACACATCGATAATTATTGTATGGTTTGACAATGTAAATTCGTTACAAATGATTTTACTATAGAAATACATTGAAAATCAAGAAGAGATTCATTGGGGTCAAACAATAGGGCTATATATATATATATATATATATATATATATATATATATATTTGGTTGGATTGATGTGAATTTGTGACCCTGGGTTTCACGCTTTTGCGATCGTCAGAAAACTGATTAATTTTTAAAATTTTGGGTAGATTGCGTGTATTGGTGTTATTATGGAAGTGTGGAGGGAAATCGTCGTGGTGATGTCACTCATGCTAACGCAAACATAGATGCATGTCCGTACACCCGATGAGGTACGCAGACACACATACACACACACACACACACACACTCGCTCGTCCGCCAGGGCTCATACAGACATAAACATATGTGGACAGTATGGGATTTGACATATGTATGTATCTGTGTGTTGTTGTCTATATACATACGCATTTGTATGTTGAAATTCAAAGGTCGGAAGTGTAGCGAAAATTTCTCGTGAATGTCTCGTGAATGTATACATGTCAGCAATCAGAGTATTTTTCTATTTTTTCGTTGAATAATATTTCCTCACATGCACGTATATACGTGTGGTGGGGTCTGTGTAAAATTATGATAGGTAAAAATTGCTATTATTTTTAATTTTTTAAAAGTTTATTTGCTATTATTTTAAATTATTTGGTTGTTTTTGATGACTGTGTATATGTAACTGGTAGAAATTGCAGTTTGTAATCCTTATTGGTTATTTTTATGGTGGTATTAAATATGTTGGGGGGAAGGGGTTAGCTTACGTTAATAATTATAGCGGGTCTATATGATAATAGTATAATAGATGTGATGTGATAGTAATGTTGTAGAGGGATTGGTGGCAATTATAATATAAGTAGCTAATAGTTATTGTAAATTGGTAGAAGTGATTAGTAATGGTGGTGGGAGAATGATAAAAACAATAAATGTAATTATTGTGGTGGTAGCTTGAACTAAAAAGTGATTGTTGGTGTTTTATTTTATTTTGTTATATATATTAATTTATTTTGGTATAAATCCTGATAATAGGTATTTATTCTCATGGTTACATTTGGAAATTATCTCTGATCTTATTGGTTTTTATTTGGTCTTATTAAATATGCTGGGGGAGTAATTTACGTTAATAATTATAGTGGATTTATATGTTAATAGTAGATGTGATGTGGTAGTAATGGTGTTGGGTGTTGGTGGTAATGATAATATTAGTAGTTAATAGTTATTGTAAAGTGGTAGAAGTGATTACTAATGGTTGTTCAATGATAATAACAATAAATGTAATTATTGTGACGGTAGCTTGAACTAAAGAGTGATTGTTGGTGGGTTTTTTTATCCGTTTGGTATAATTCGGATAATAGGTACTTATTCTCATACCTATATTTGGAGATTATCTCTGATCTTTTGTTTAGTAAATTCTTTTGCGGGGTGTGGGATATTATTGCTACTTTTTCGTGTAGGCAAAGTAGGCATTTTTGTAATGTTACTGTAGGCAGGTGCTTTTTTCAATATTTTCCAGCTTATTGTCGGTGTGATATTTCTGTCTTTTTGCTGCCATATGTATCTGGATAGTGTAGTGCTGTTCGAGTATTTCCTGTTGGTGAATGAAAGGTTCTGATTGTTTTTCCTCTTCTTGAATGGACTCTCAGTTGCACCGATGTAGTACATTGTGCTGTTGTTTGCCCTTACCTTGGCTTTATATATTGTGTTCGTATGTTGGCAATTTCCCTGAAGTGGACATGTTGTTCTATTTCTGCAGTTGCATTTTGGAACCTTGGTTTCATTTTTGTAGGTTGTCATTTTTTTGTTGTGGCTTTTGATTATTTCTGTTATACTTTTTTGTGCAGCTGTAACTGATTTTTACGTTATTTTTGTTGAATATTTTTGCTAATAGGTTTGTTTCAATGAAGTGCTTTTCTATTAAGTTTAAGGAATATCTTGCCTATGTTCGTTTTGACGGTTTTGTTGTATGGTGGATTAAACCAGATAATATTTCTTTTTCTGCTTTTGCGTTTTGACTGTGGACGTATATATTGTAGTTGTTGTGTGTAACCACTTACTTTTAGTGCTTCGTTGTATGGTGGTTTTTTGCTATTGAAAATATGTATGTTAGATGAGTTCTCAGATAGTCTGCGGCTGATTGATATTGGTATTTGTTTGATGATTGAAGGTGGGTGGTTGGACGATGTGTGTACGTAAGTTGGGGTGTCATTGTCTTTTTTGTACGGTTCGTATGTATTGTTGTTCAGGTTAAGAGTGACGTCAAGGAAGTTTACTGTTGCTGTGCCAGCGTTTATCTCTATTTTGAATCCAATATTTTTTAGGGCGTTCACTATTTTCTTCCTAAATTTGTCTAAATGGGGGTCATTGGATTCTCTTATTAAGATAAGACCGTCATCTCTGTATAATCCAGTGTCCTTTTAAATTTACTCTTTCCAGCCTCTTTAATTTTATCCGTTTTCTAAAGGAATACAGAAATTTTACATAATTTCCATTGTCCCAAGCGATTTCGGCCACTTCTTTAACCATTTTCATAAAACATCAACATATTTTACTGCAATTAGGTGCACAATAATTACAAGCAGGATGAAGAATCATTAAACCCCATATTTCTGCTGTAATTCCCAAAGGACGTGTAAAATTTATAATATATTACAGGAAATCGAAAACCGCAAACCTTGTTGTCACTAATCAAAATAACCGCATCAAATCTCAACTAGCGATGACCAATATAGTATATCAATTTCACTGCCCAGTACAAGAATGTGTTTCTTGTCATAAATCAATTACTTATATCAGCCACTACCACCTCCTTGAGTTGACGCCTCATGTGTCTCTTATCAGATCAAAGTGCTATTAAAAAAACTCTATCAACACACAATTTACAAGAATCCTTAAGAAAAATTCTGGACAACAACACAAAAATTCTATATAAATCACATTACCGGAAACATCTTGCTATTAGAGAGACCCAGTATATTAAAAATATCTCTCCTACTGTCAACGTCACCTTATTTCACAGTGGAAAAAAAAGTGTGTTAAAGTTTTTTTTAGAAACAGAAAGATGCTGACGTGAAGTCCAGCCGCACTTAACACCTGAAGGCTTGGTATAAACGCTGATTGTTTGTGTAATATTTCGTCAAAATTGTTAGGCTCAAATATTAAATGATGAAAAGGGGAATTATCACGTGTAATTTGTAATCGCCGAACTCGCAAGGTGCTTAGTCAAACATTAAGTTAAGATGCACTGCAAAAGTCAAATTTCCCCGAGTTTCTGTTCATTCACCTAAATGGTAGAAACCAATATTTTTATTGAAAGATGTAAAACTTTAAAAGGAATCTATATGTCGAGAGTTAAAAATCTCGATATAAAATTTAACTTAATGAAAGTAAAATTAATAAGAACTTAATTAGCTCTGTTAAATGCATCACTGGTGGTGGTGGTGGTGGTGGTGGTGGGGGACGGGGTAATTATTCGTTTCGTCCCACCAGAACGAAAGGGATTAATTCCCAACTGAAAAATGAATTTATAATCCTTGGATGTATGAAACTTGAAAAATGGAAATAGGGTTTTTTTCATTTCTTTTTTTTTTTTTTTGCTTTTCCTGGCCAGCTGTATATGTTTTTTTCCCTGAGAAGGTAAACGATGAAACGAGGGCAAAAGAAAACAGATGCGTGGGAAGGAATGGTTTACATTCAAGGGCTATAAGGAAACACACGTAAAATCTTTATATTCAAGAGTTTTGAAATAGGAACAGTAGCTATTGGTATTAGATGTACGATGATAGGAGAAGAAAAAAGAAAAAGAAAAGCTATCTCTCTCTTTCTCTCTCCTTATCTATGTAACTCACAACTCTTCAGGAGTAAGCTGGGCCTTCATGGTCATCTCCGCCATCGCAAGTGACCGGGGGGGGTGTTGAAAGGGAATAAGGAAAGGGGAGGATGATCCCGATGTTCGGACGCGAGAGGATGCCGATTAGACTATCTATCTATCTATCTATCTCAATCTCTTCATTATCTCTCTATATCAGTCTGTTCATTATCTATCTATCTATCTATCTGTATTTCTTCACATCGCTGTCTCTCTGTTCATTCTCTCTATCTATCTTAGTCTGTTCATGTCTCTCTCTCTCTCTCTGTATTTCTTCACATTTGTTTATCTCTCTCTCTCTCTCTCTCTCTGTTGTCTATTCATATCCTTGTCTCACTTTATCTAGCTAAATCTCTATTTATTCACCTTATCTCTCTATATCTCTCTGTAGTATCCCCTTCCATCTCTAAGTTTGTATTTTTTCTCACTATCTATCTATCTATCTATCTATCTATCTATCTATCGAAGACTATATTTCTTCACATCTCTCTCTGTTTATCTCTCTCTCTCTCTGTGTAGTCTGTTCATGTCCCCGTCTCTCTCTAAGTCTCTCTTTCTTCACCTTATCTTCCCCCCCTCTCTCTCTCTCTATCTATTACACATTTACATTTTATCTATCTATCTATCTATCTATCTATCTATCTATCTATCTATTACACATTTACATTCTCAAATACACAACTATTCCAATATATAAGTATATCAGATAAGTATAAGGCAAATATTCTTTATAGTCAACAATCACTGAACTTAGAATTTGGGATTAATATCGACAATCACAGAAAAAGAAAATTTTAACTAGCTTTATAATTTTTAAACCTTTCATTAATTTGTAAGCTTTAAAAATTAAAGTTAATGAATCATATCAATTAAGCTTTTTGTTTATGTGAAAGAGAAATTATTTCTGGATTCAATAAATGTCGCTCTTGTGCAGATGCTTGTGATCTAGAAATTTCGATCATATTTCTGGCCATTAACCAAATCGGGCAAAATTCTGGTCAGACATTATAGGACGAACGACAAACAACAACTTTTCTAATCGTAGAAGTGACACAAGGCCAAAAGTATTGTGCACTCAGTAAGGATCGAACTCACTACTCAATCGTAATTGTTCTAGCGTGACTAGCTTGTTAACCATTACACAACGTCCAGGTGCACTAATATATCGAGTGCATTGTTTCGTAAAATCTCCCTTTCATATAATCCAGATGTTTCACCTTTGTACTTTTTGGGATATTTTTTGTAGTTTATTTTGTAATTTCCTGTTTAAGATTTCAGGTTATTATTTTATTTTGTGGTGTAATTATATTCTCTTTTTGTGGTTGATATAGTTGCAACAAATTTTGTATTAAATTGGGATAAATCCTTTTCACTTGTATTCGTTATTGAGTGGGTAGGCAGGATTATGTGTGTGGTATTATTAAGGTTATTTAGTTGCATTTTTTGTCCCCTTCCCTCTAAAATAAAACCGACACTTTCAATGAAGCCATTATTCGTCTGAAGAAGCACTTTCTCAGAACGAAACGCGTCACTAAGGAGTTTTTTTCCAATTCGCCTACACACTATTAATCTGGTACATTCATAACGGAAGTAGACTCGTGACCGTGTAAGACCTCACCTACCCACTGCCCAGGACTCATAGCTCCCCAAATTCAATGATGATTTCCATGTTGTTGATTGATACACATATAGGCCCATATATATATATATATATATATATATATATATATATATATATATATATATATATATATATATATATGTGTGTGAAAAGTGTGTGTATATAAATATAAATATATATATATATATATATATATATATCTATATATCTATATATATATATATATATATATATATAATTATTTATATATTATATGCGCGGTACTTATTAGAAAGCGCTCAATATCAGAGATAGAGCTAACATATTTGGTTGGATTGATGTGAGTTTATGACCCTGGGTTTCACGCTTTTGCGATCGTCAGACATATATATATGTTAAAATATTTTTATGTTTATACATTTTTTTTATAGATAAAAATATTTAAGTAAATGCTCTGTTTATAATAAACAGTATTAACAACATTTACCGGCCTGAATGTCCGAGAAATTGTCATAGAAAATATGAATTTGTGACTAACGGTCGTCCGACATCGACTGACTGACCAACTCTCTGCCGACCCAGCGACTGCTACTACTCCTACTTATTATAGGTGAGAGAGTCTATTAACAATAGAATAGATGTGTTCCAGTATAACAATACCCCCCGGCCAGTGAAAGCAATAATCAACATTAATGAAAACGAGCTGAGTGCCCCTGAGGAGTCAGTACTAAACAAGTGTGTCAACTTCACCGTCACAGTCAAGCGGATACTATACTTGAACATCATTGCCCAAATCGAGGAAATAGCCTTGAACATCCTTCTGGCTCGGAAGGACTGTTCATTTAACGAAAATTTCTGACGTCAGTTCACATAAAAAGAAGAAGTTGTGGTGTGACCATGCGCCTGTCCCGAGAGCGCCTACGATTCACGTAATGCTTCGTCTTCCAACCTTGACCGAGTTCAAAAACGTTTGTGCCATCTTATTGGTGACAGACAACAGTTACTAAACTCCCGCTATTCTATCGCTATTCACGTAGGGAATTGAACTTAACAGCGGAGACCAGCCAGGCCACATACACGGAGCAAGCTCTTCCTCATTCCCTTCATATTCCATTTGTAAGGAGGAAGTTCCATTCAGACAGCTTCTTCCTCCAGAACTGTTGCAATGTGGAACGGACACCCGACAGCGATGATTTCTTCATCACTATAATCTTAACGTCTTCGAAGGTTAACCGTTATCTACCCTACATATGTTCCTAATATGCAACTGTTGTTCTCCACTATTCAGCAGCTCTGCCACAGACGACGGTTACTAAACTCTCGCTAGACTATCGCTATTTTCGTAGGTAATTACATTCCATGGTTCCACCAGTTGGAACTATTGTTTTTTCACTATATACCCTTACAGCATCCACATTCAGTAATCCTTGAGTGTCACTTAGGCCTTGTGTGAGGTGGACAATATTAAATAAAAATATTTGAATTCCCGATAGAATAATATTTTCTATCTGTTATGGTAATTTGCCCACGCACGCATTGACTCTCCCAGCTATAAATAGGAGCAGGTACTACTTTTTAGAGAAGGAAGTTTCCAGCAGTCAGCTCTGACAGTCGGACCGAACATTCTTGCTGTAACACTCTCGTTTGTATATGTATTACTGTTTCTGTTAATATATTTGTTTAACTCAATTCCCCTCTTTGTATCTTTACAAAGCCCCTTACAAAGCCACAACACTATCATATTGTTGTTCAATCTTTTGTTTTTTTATTTCTTTCAACTCTTATGATTTTTGTTTGTCAACTCACGATACCTTCTCAACTTTAAAAACTACCATAAAAGCAACACTAGATATCTCATCCTCTGTGTAAGGCTGCATTGCCTTGTCTTTTGAAAGAAGTCACTGTCATCATAAAAGACTTGACATGACGAGGTATACATGGTCTTCAACGAAGTTAAAATAGATGATAAACAAAACAGTACCTCCGACATAAATAATAAATACCAATGTTGCCACTCAAGGCGTTGCTTCCCAAAATATCGCACTACCTTTACCGACTACTTGAATCATAGTTTTATCGGACAAAGGTACACAAATAACGTGCTGCACACCCTCTTCTATGTACTCCAGGTCAATTACTGACAGGCATGTGAAGACACTTTCAATGATGGGTGATTATAAGTATGGTTATTCTGACTAGTTTCACATGCAGCAAAAATCGTAGTGCTATGTGTTGTGACACATTACCTCCTGATTCGGATAAAAGCTATTTGAAATTTGTACCACAGTAGCCACTGTTGGCTCGTACTTGATGGGAAATCCGTTCATTTCCCGTATTGATAAGACTTGACCATTCATTGTTTCATTTGTTTAAGATAAATAATTATTATACCCAATGTTGTGCATACACTTCTAAAAAGTCACCCCAAATTTTTAAAACGGTAAAAAGAAGTTTTAAAAATTCAAAAAAATTAGAAAACAATATTCGGATATCTACAATGTAAGCAGTATATGAAAGCTAAGTGTAATAATTCTGTAAAAAACAGGGATCGATTTTACACTGTATCGATATTAGGAACAGGAACTCTTTCTAAATTGATAATAAATCTATAATTTTCGATTCTAACAAATTACGTAGATTACGAAAGGTTTCGTGAATGATAATCTACATAGATTATTCCTTTGGGAAGTTTTACTCAGTCCTGGGTATGACGATAAACTACATTCGTCAGCAAGGATCGTGAAACTACTAATTTCTGTGTTCCCATGTCCACCCTGACCCGGGGTGGTAGTACCTGTTAGGGTCCCAGCTATGGGTAAATAGTTAATCCCCAAACAAAAGACTATGAAATTATAAAAAGCAATACATTTTATCTATAGTTGAAGGCATACAATTGCATTCAAAATGTATTTACTTTTAGTTTTAGTCATAAAATTGTGGTTAAATTATTTACATTTCGGCATTAAATAACCCATCGAGGTTTATATGTCGCTAAACAAAATCAACCAACCAAACAATCAACATGAAAGAACTCTTTCATGGCATTAATCCATATAATATCCTAAAATTTCTTAATGAAATCAAACTGTATTCCAAAATATAACTTCAATAAAACCAAAATATAAAACACACATATCACACTATGTACAAAGGCTGGGTATTATTTACCATATAATCAACTGTGAAAGCAGAATAACATATATTTTTCATTACTTTAAAACTCACTGGAAAATTAAATTTCAGCATTAAATGACTCGTAAGAAGTTGACGTGTCGTTAAACAAACAACAAAACAAAAGTTTTACTTATTTATTACGAGTTGGCCAGTCTATTTAAGAAGTGACTAATGTTAATTGTAATATTCTAGAAAAGATGATAAAAATAAGGAATGAAAAACAAAAAGAAACACAGGAATACGTGTACATAAATAATTAGTAGTGTTACGTCGGAATTTTTTTAATAAAATAATTATCAGTAGCATATGATCTTGGTAGACACCCATTTATACATACCGGGTGGTGAGTTTGGACTTTGTCAATCTGTTCAAAAAGTTTCCCAAAGGTGAACGTTCAAAGGTCCAGATAGAGATATTGACATTTTCTATGCAAACAATATATTTCAAATTGGATTCCAACATATGCCAACAGGGGAAATAAAGCTTAGCTATGGGATCTCCATTATCTCCAGTAATGGCAAACATATGCGTGGAATACAACCCCTGTGAAACGAAATAAAGATAATAAAAAATTTGTGGAAAAACTGAAAGAATTAATACATTTTTTAGCCTCTGCTAACCTCATCAATAGAGCTAGTATCATGAGTGGGGTCCCTGATTAAGAAAGAAAGGTAACTCAAAAATCCCACTATCAGAGTACAGACATTAGATTTAAAATTCTAAAATCATACAAGATTGTTTACATACCCTAGTGTAGTGGTCGGAAACCTCCGACTCCCGGGCCACATCCGGTCCGTGACGGATTTTAGTCCGGCCCGCCAACTTAATCGTCGCACTCATTTTTCTTTCCTTTCTAGAAATTTTTTTTTAAGTATTTCACCCCAAGCAAGGGGTCACAGAGAGTTGGAGCGAGAGCGAAGAGGAGAGATAGAGGAAAGGATGAAGAGAAGGACAGAAAGAAAGAGAAAGAGAAAGAGAGAGAGAGAACCCTTTGGGCAAATTTGGGTAAAGAGAATTCTACTTATATATAGCATCTAGTGTTCACTTTCGCCATCTTCCATTCTCATGCTCAGTAAATTGTCGCGGCTGGCTTTCTAAATAACTCTACATGTTTGTGAACAATAATCTGTGTATGTATTTTCTTTTGCAAGATTTCATCCTCCCCTTCCCATATCACCATTTCAAATATATCTAAGTTGTAACGAAGCTTTACATCCCCTTTAGATTAACGTTTATTCTAACTGAAATTTTGGCCTTTCAATTAAAACAAAATAAATAATGAAATATATGTAGTTTTTCCTCAGTTTCTTCTTTAAATAATTTTATAATATTTTAAACTTAATACAGATTAAATTTAAAATTGGTAATTTTTAATTTTCAATTTTATATTAAAATTCAATATTAATTAATCAGAATAATTTCTATTTTAGTCAAATCCTAACATTAAAGAATTAATTATTATAACCAAGGTTCGTTGTCAAGTTTTTTTAAATTTTCAATAAGGTATTTTGATTGGTCATTGCAGTTTATGTAACAGCGTTTCACCTATCAAGGGGTTGAACAAAATGTTGAAACAAAATGTTGAAACAAAATGGCTATTTTTGTAGTGATTTTATAACATATTTATGTTATAATTTTCGAATAAATTATATTGTCTGTATCGAGTACTCTTTTAAGAATAGTATTTTTTGGTTATTGGAATTTATTCCGTATGCACCAATCCTATACTTGGGTGTATATATATATATATATATATATATATATATATATATATATATATATGACAAAGTGGAAAAAGTTTCCTTACGACACGTTTCGTCCTTTATGACTTCATCAGACTAAGTTTCTTATGTTGGTGTGCCTCTATTTTCCCACGACAGAGGCATACTAAGAATTTAAAATTTAAAAAAATGCTTTTCTTGTTTTTTTAATCTAGCCGCATTCACTTTGGTACTTTTTCTATTTTTTCAACACTTTTGTTAGTAGTTATCCCACACTGTGAGAATAGAAGTTCTGCCAGGAATAGTGAAACGTTGTAAGAGCCCGGATGCAAATTTACTGAAGATGACCTTGCGATCAAGGCACTCTCTTGACATTTTCGTTGTAGTGAATTGTTTCTCCTTTGATCAGAGTAACATTTTTTATGTCAGAATTGTGACCAGCCTCTTTAAAATTCCCAGCATGCTTTGATCGTGCGCATGTGTAGTCCGACCAACATAACAAATTTAGTCTGATTAACTCCTAAAGGATGAAACACATTACATGAAAACTTTTTCACTTTGTCATACATTTTTCCCCAATATTGTTCTTGATATATAAAAATATATATGGTTATCTCAAAATATATATATATATATATATATATATATATATATATATATATATATATATATGGTGTGTTATCAAGTGACGGTGTTGACTGCATGAAGTAATGGTATAGGTTATAATTTTCGAATAAATTATATTTGCTCTACTCTGTACTGAGCACACTTTTAAGAATACCATTTTTGTTTATTGGAATTTATTTCATATACTCCAATCCTACACCTGGATATATATATATATATATATATATATATATATATATATATATATATATATATATATTAGGATATTCCATCGAAAAACATGTCAAAATCGCTACACAATTGCAGTCGTCTTTCGATGCGTATCAATGCATCTCATCGGGCGATCGTTCACTCGTCAATAATTTACAATCGCCTGATGAATTCCACTGATATGTATCGAAACACGAATTCAATTGTGTCGCGATTTTGACATGTTTTTCGATGGAATATCCTAAAATAAATAATATTGCTCTACTTTGTATTGAACCCACTTTTAAATTAAATGTTACGAACGTTGGGATTGTAACCTATTCATTTTCTCATCTTATATATATATATATATATATATATATATATATATATATATATATATATATATATATATATATATATAATTGTTTGTGTATATTCATGTCTTTTTTTTTTTCATTTATCAGCTGGTGTCGCGAACGAGCCCAAAGTGATTAAATTGCTTTTACGGAAAAGGCTTAGGCGAACGGTTGGACAGAGAGAAAAGCGAGCGACCTCGACTGTCCTAATGACCTTTTTCTCTTTTTTTCCCCTTGGTTCTTCTTCTTCCTCTTCTTCTTCTTCTTCTTCTTCTTCTTATTATTATTTATTGTTTTACTCAGTTTTTCTTATTGTATGTATTGTGCTTATTGTTTTACTGGTCAGCTGCTGTCGCTAATATGGCGAAAACGGATTTGGCCGGAGCCGAGTCCACTCCTCGCATTCATTAGTTGTATGTCTGAAAGCATGTGTACGTGTGTGTGTGAATGTGCACGCGCGTTAAAAAGCCAAGATGTTTCGACATTTACATGCGTGTTCGAGAACCAAAGTAGTTGTATGTTGATAATTGGTCACTTTATTCCCAATCCCGAAGTAAACCAGATATAGGGAAGATTATGTTGCGTCAAGTCGAAGTAAAAAAAGAAAAAAAAAAGAAAAAAAACTGATACTCTTCATTGTCAGCCTTTGAAAGGGGGTAAATCTAATAATATGTTATAAAATATTTATGGCATTCTATGTGTAGAAGAAAAGCATACGAAAGGGTGCTGAAAAGTTGTCAGACTAACCAAGAAATGTCTCCAAATTTTATTCTTATGCTTGGTCATTTGGTCAGAGTTAATCACTTTGGGCTCGTTCGCGACACCAGCTGATAAATGAAAAAAAAAAAAAAAAAAAAAAGACATGATATATATATATACAAATATATATATATATATATATATATATATATATATATATATATATATATCCAGATAAGATGAGAATGAATAGGTTACAAACCCAAAGTTTGTAACATTTAATTTAAAAGTGGGTTCAATACAAAGTAGAGCAATATTATTTATTTTAGTCATTTCAAGTCAGTCGAAACGAGATCTTTTCACAAATATCTGTTTCTGCTCTCTCTTTCTCCCCTCTCTCCCTCTCTCTCTCTCTCTCTCTCTATATATATATATATATATATATATATATAGAGAGAGAGAGAGAGAGAGAGAGAGACAGACAGAGAGAGAGAGATAGTGCAGGTAATAGATCCGTTGGTATATAATTTGGGTGGATCCTAGTAATATTAATTATTAATACTGATCCACAGAGAGCTTGATGTATTTATTATAACAGAACATATGTATTTTTTACGGCAAAAAACAAAAAAAAAAAAAATTACTTCAACATGGGAATAGTCTATAAAGTGTATTGGACAGCATGACTTATTCCATTGGGTGCTCTGGTATTAACCACAATCTATAAATCTAGCATTCAACTAATTTACCTTAATCCTTATGGGTTTATGTTTAAATCCCTCATCACTTATTAATAATATTGGACCCTTGTAGTATAAAAACTATTTATTGTGACTCCCTGGAAAACACACTTGGTGCTTTTATAGGAAACGCCAAATAGTAGGAACCGAAATTTAACGACAAAGAAAGAAAGACTCTAGCCATAAATAAATACCAACCCCAGACCACTTCCCCGGAATAAGATACCTTACGCCCTCCAGTGGTCGCTAACACAATCCCCTTCTCTATAACAAGGCGTCTACCAGAGGAGGACTGACGTTGAAAATAAATTTAAAACAATGCTTCCAGACAGACACTTAGGGGCTGATGATAGCCGCGTACAGGCCAGCTTGAAATAGATTATTCCCATATTGAAGTAATTTTTTTTTTTTTTGCTGCATATATATATATATATATATATATATATATATATATATATATATATATATATACCGGGTGTAACAGAAAAATTGTTCAAGTTGTGTTACAGAATAATTGTCCATCCCACAAAATGTTTCATATCTAAAAAACCACTAAAGTAATTAAGCTTCTTTTTTCCGGGTTATCAGATAAGACGTTTAGCCATCTTGACACCATTTGTCATAAGAATTACTGAAAAACCCTTTGAGGTATTCAACTGAGCAATAGTGAGAGAAAAAAGATGGTTCAGGCCTTCAGTAATGATACCAACATTCATATTCGGGCTTCCATCTTCAAAGTCAATTCAAGAACCATCAAGAGAACGGTGGATGTTTAAAAAAAGAGGGAACAGTAGAGAGGAAAACTGGCTGAAGAGGTCACAACAGGAAAAGGGATCATAGTATAAATTGTAGTGAACTTTTCTATTTCTGATTAGTAAATAGAGCTTTTACTTAATAACAATATCACCAAAATCGTACAAATTAATACAGAATTTTAAGATTGAAAAGTTTATAAATTATTCTAATTAAAATTTAAAAAAAAATGAAAAAATTATATAAAAATTCATTATTAATCGAAAATGTTTTTTTTTCTCAAGACAATAGTGTCCACAATATATCTTGTTCATAAAATAATTTATAGCTTTTCTAATTAAATAATGTCTGAGTTTGATTGCATTTTTTATTTTAGGATTCATAGGAGATTTTCGGTAACTGGTGGCCCTGTTTTAAGAAAAGAAAAATGATGATTTAAATTCTCTAAGGAGTTTTGCGTACAATATAATTTTTGTGTATAAATATAAAGCATAAAAATGGCTGACACGTAATCAAACGTATAGCCACCATCGAAAAAAAAATTATCCAATTTAAAATTCAGCAACACCAACTCTAAAACAATGAGATAGAGTTAGCACCAAACGAGGGACCAACAAAAACAGGACAGAGGTAGGGATATACAAAAGTGACTGTAAAAAATGGCCAGTGATATACATCAGTGAAACATCCAGAAACTCTAGACTATATGAACAAAAACTTTGCAGAGATATGCTGCATAGCAAGACTTTAAACGCAATGGCAGTTTTACTGTAATACATCTGATTAATATTTCGACTTAATAAATGGCAGTCTGACACTGAGAAAAACAGATTCATTAAGAAAATGCATTAAGAGTTTGTTAATCTCATAATTCTGTACAATAAACTTCAGCAATCATCGAAAAAACAATATACTATATATGAGAGAGCAGAAAGATAAAAACAGGGTGTTTTATAATCCAACAGACACTAACGACTCATAAAATATATATAAGACAAACACCGGAGGAAAAACACACACATATATATATATATATATATATATATATATATATATATATATATATATATATATATATTATATAGTATTATCGAACAGTACTTTTTCGACCTGGGTTTCAATCTTATCTCATCAGGTGGATGATGAGATCATAAGATATATATATATATATATATATATATATATATATATATTGTTATGGTCCAATATCTTCGCACCACAGTTATGGTCCAAGGTTAAGGAACCAAGGAAGAACAACACGAACACAAGAGTAGAATAAACAAAGATATATTACAACAGAAATATAGTACAATAAGTTGAAGGTGTTAGTAATGACTGTCCGTCTGGTTTAGAGTGAACTAATATTGTCTCGACTCGTTACACCATTCATCCATTATACCTCTTGAGAGGCGCAGTATTTATAGTGTCAGGAAGAGTCCATTATAGTTATAGGTAAGTTCCCATAACACACACACACACACACACACACACACACACACACACACACACACACACACACACACACACACACATATATATATATATGTTAAAAAAAATATTGATTATATGATTGAAACCCGGGTCTGAAAAGTACTGTTCGATATTACGATATATATACATACATATATATATATATATATATATATATATATATATATATATATATATTGAACAATAAAAAATATTAAATAATTAAAATCTTCAGACAAACTGGGTTGTATATTAATATTCCTTCGTTTTTATTAATATTTCATTTAGATTCAATAAGGCCATCATCAGAAAAATAGTTTTCTGCTTGCTTGTAGCAGTGAACCACAGAAATGAATGTCTTGATGGAGAAAATGAACTTTTATCTGTAGTTTTCATTTGTTATTTTTTTAAAACATTTTTTTTAACATGAATTTTGGTAAGTCCTTGTGTTGGTCTTTTAAGTTGTTATTTGAGATAAGATGGATTCATGCTGCTCTGAATTCCCTAGGTCATTTTGACAGTTTTATTGGTTCCTGGAAAGGGGGGGGTGTCTCTGTTAAGTGTGTGTGTTATTTGGTTCTTAGGGAGTGGGTGAGTATGATGTGTGTAAGTATGTATATTCGTGTGTGTGTGTGTGTGTGTATAAGTGTGAGGCTTCAACACCTCTGTAAGCATGTCTGTCTTGCGTGGGTGAGAAATGCTGGTAGGTTTTGATTTGTAGGGTTATATATTAATACTACCTATATTGTTAAATTTATGGTTTAGCCCGGCTTTAGCATTTTTAAACGTTGTATCCAGTTATTTTCATGGGACTCTAAAATTTTTCTAATGTTATCTGCTCTGAACTTTTCTATTTTCTCAATTATAGTGAATTTGGTATGGGTTTTAAAATCGTGTTTTTTCAGGCGGAAATGTTGTTCTACAGGTAATAATCTTTCATGGGGAGTTGACTTAATTCGATTGCGATAATTATTAATTCTGTAGTGAAAGGGCCATTCAGATTTTCCTACATATTGTTTCTGGCACAGTGTGCATTCTAGGAGGTAAATTATGTTATGACTTCTACAGTTAGAATCGTGGTAGATTTTGAAAGTAGATTTAGTGACTGAGGTAGTGAATGAATTCGTGTGTCTAATGTGGTTGCAGCATAAGCTTCTTTTGTTGTTACAGGGTTTGGAAAATCCTGTTGTTTTTGTTGTTGGTTTATTACGGATTACCTTGTCCCCTGAAATGTGGTTACTACCTAGGATTTCTTTTAGGTTCTTAGGTCTACGATATGCTAGAAGGACGGGTTCCTTAAACAAAACTTTTAGGTCTGGTTTTAGAAATTGCTTTATTTATTTATTCCCTGATTAGGTGTTGTTTATAGCCCCGCGTTGTGAATTGATGCTCCAGATTTTCAATGTGTTTATTTAATTCTTCATTGTTGGAACATATCCTTCTGAGTCTAAATGCTTGTGAATAAGGAAGGTTCTCTTTGAGGTGTTTAGGGTGGGAAGACTTAAAGTGTAGATAGTTGTGGGTGTCGGTGATTTTAGTGTGTAGTGTTGTTTGTAGTTTCCTGTTTTCATCTATGTAAATGCAGGTGTCTAAAAATGTTACTGATGTTGTGGATTTTTCATAGTCAAACTTCATTGAGTCGTGCACTGTGTTTAGGGTCATGAGGAATTGGATAAGTTTGTCGTCACTGCTCGTGTATACAAAGAATATATCATCGATATATCTTGCATCGAATACGCAGTCGCTACCGATGAGGGATAGAAATTGAAAGTATTCAATATTTATATACATATATATATATATATATATATATATATATATATATATATATATATATATATATATATGTTGTGTGTGTGTGTGTGTGTGTGTGTGTGTGTGTGTGTGTGTGTGTGTGTTTAATGAGAAAAAAGAAGACTTTTCTTTACCGAGGTGTTTCATCCTCTGATGGACTTTACCAAGGTAAATGTAAGAATATTATATTGCATCTCTGATATGTCTTGTTTTTCCAGGCGATCATTATTTGAGGTATTGGCAGAACGTAACGGTCGTGTGTACTAACGCAGGGATGGATCAAGCACAATTATAATAGTACAATCTGTTGTTGAATTATCTTTTATTATTATAATTAAGAATTGGAGTAATAGATAGCGGCTCGTATTGTGGAATCAGAGGGCCGAGTTCGAATTCCAGTCAAATCCATTACATTCACTTTGGTGCTAATACCCTTTGGAAAGGTATGAATTTTCTTCTTCTCGCCCCAGCTATCGGTAAATAGCAGGACAGACCGGGTTCTATAGCCTTGGTTGGCAAACACAGAAAGAAATGGCAATCTACTACGGGAAAAAATTCATTTTTCTTCAGTCATGTATCGAAAGATACATGATCGCCTAAGCGTGTATCACGCGTGGAATATAACTGATTGACAAAATTAGTTAAATTTTTAAGAGAAATTCTATAACAACTTTTTCTATGTCCGAAAGATCGGGTATTCGGGTAATGTGTGAAAAAAATATATATATATATATATATATATATATATATATATATATATATATATATATATATATATATATATATATAAAGTGCCTCTGCAGTGTGATAAAAACGCATGGATTGGTCGGGTCGTTGGCGATACTTTTTACCGCCAAATAAATCGTATGAAAGAAGCAGCAGTAGAAGAAGAAGTAGAAGAAACAGCGGCGGCAGTTTACCGTAGCCGCAGTTAATGCATTGTAGCGACACCAGTTCGTTGACGGATGTCTTCACGCACGGCAGTATGTGAACGGAACAGGAAGGAAGTCAGGAAGGAAGACGACGACGACGACGACACAAGACGCCATTTTTTTTTTTAATTAAAGGGAGATTCGGAGGCACGATAGAGAATGAACGAGTGGAGGGGGAGATGAAGAGACGATGGGAGGGGGAATCAAGTAATGGGGAGGGGAAGACAAATAAAGGCGGGAAAAGCTCAAAGGAGAGTATGTAAAAAGGAAAGGAGAGTAAGGTTAAAACAGAAGGAGAATGTAAAACAAATACAGAAAAGGAGAGGTCAAGATTCATAATAGAGGGAAAGAAAGAAGAGAAAGAACAGAAATAAAAGGTGAAGGAAAAGATAGATATATACATCGATCGATCGATAGATAGATAGATAGATAGATAGAGAGAGAGAGAGAGAGAGAGAGAGAGAGAGAGAGAGAGAGTTGCGGGTAAAAGGAGAGAGTAAAGAAAGAGAAAAAAATCGTTTGAAAAAGAGATTTAAATTGGCCGGTATGGAGAATTTGATAAAGAGGCGAGAGGTGAATGAAAATAGACTATAAGTTAAATGAAGGAAGGAGTGAAAAAAAAGAAGGGGAAGGGGTACAAAAAGAAAAAAAAAGACAAAAAGGCAAAAAGGAAAGAAAGAATACAATAACCTCCCCCAATATATTCGCCCTTTGGTTGTAGCAACCATCGTCCTTACCTATAAAGCACTTTCAGAAGGAAGACTAAAAGTATATATATATATATATATATATATATAGAGAGAGAGAGAGAGAGAGATATAGAGAGAGATGGAGATTGTTTATTATCTATCTATGCATCTTCACTTCATTATGTATCCGTCATGTTCACTATCTATCTATCTATCTATCTATCTGCGTAGCGTGAAATCACGTTGAAAACGATCACCAAAGTTAAGCAGCGTCTAGCCCGGTCAGCATTTAGATGGGGGAAAACGCTTGGGAACTCCGGGTACTGTAATATACCTCCGGCAATTCGAAATATGTTTCTGCTTTAAATAACCCCCAAAGGGTTGATAATCCGTAAAAAACTAACAAATCATTATCTATCTCAATGTGGCTATATCTCCTTTAGTCTGTTCTTTATCATTATCACAGGATTTTTAAAAACGAACTTAAAACTTTAAGTAAGGAAGTAGGTAAGCCCGAGTTTTTCCGCACCCCGTCCTGAATTTCTAAGACGACGTATTATTCGTAATCAATTATATTTTTCTGATTAACTTCTATATTTTTTATCGTGAAGGTTTCGATCGATTTCTTCTCCGAGCTTCTCTGTGCGTAAATTTTAAAAGAGTGAATACGGAAAGATCGAGAGACAGCGAAAATGAAGAAAGAAGAAAGAGATAGAGAAGGAGAATAGAAGGGTGGAAAAACAAAGAGATAGATAGATAGATAGATAAATAAATAAATAAATAGATAGATAGATAGATAGATAGAAAGAGAGAGAGAGAGACTGAGAGAGACAGAGACCGAGAGAGACAGAGAGAGAGAGACAGAGAGAAATGAGTAAGTCTGGAGATTTTCTTAAAGAGTTTTAAAACTTTTAAATACAAATTGAAAAGTCTTTTCTTGAAATGAAAATTGTCGAGTGTCTGACAAGCGAGGAACGTGTTGTGCGTGTGGGGGTTCAAGATCAGAGGATTAGGGGTTGAGCGTCTGTTTTCTCTTTTGCACAATTAAAATTGAGAATAGAGTAGAAATGAATACGAGGGGTGCTGAAACGTTCTCGGCCATTAAAATATTGATTTGGTCATTTCGTTAGCTTTTGGAGAGTGGGCTAGGCAGAATTCCATTATATATATATATATATATATATATATATATATATATATATATATATATATATATATGTGTGTGTGTGTGTGTGTGTGTGTGTGTGTGTATAACTGACACACGCATATACATGTGTGTACCCGTGTCCGTCAAAAAGCAAACAAGCTTGCGAACTACTACAATACGGTAGTCAACTTCAAAAATACACAGACGCACAAACACACACTCACACACAAGTACACTCGTAAATAAACACACACATACACTCACGAAAAACATGCTCACAAACACAAGCACAATACATAACTTTTATATCTATTTTCTGCATTCTGTTCATATCTATCTATCTATCTATCTATCTATCTATCTATCTATTTATCTATCTATCACCACAGTGATAGACATCTATCTATTTCATTCTGTCCATATCTATCTATCTATCTATCTATCTATCTATCTATCTATCTATTTATCTATCTATCACCACAGTGATAGATATCTATCTATTTCATTCTGTCCATATCTATCTATCTATCTATCTATCTATCTATCTATCTATCTATCTATCTATCTATTTCATTCTGTCCATATATCTATTCATCTATCTATCTATCTATCTATCTATCTATCTATCTATCTCCTGCTCAGATCATTGCGCTGAGGCTAAAAGCAGCAGCCGCAGCAACTGCAACAGTAGTAAAGATGGAACTGAGCCAGTGGGCAGTGGATGGACAGTCTGAGCGCTGTTTGGCCTTGCAAGCGACACCAGATGGCGAAAACCCTTCGTAGAATGAGCCGAGAAAAAACACACCTAAAAACAAAATACCCTCCTCAGGAAACCCCAGTAAGCAAAGGCCATTAGCATCTTTCTCTGGTCTGCTTGGTGGCTGAGAATGTCGCGTTTTTTTCTCCGATCACGCTTTCTATTCCGTGTTCGATCCCAGTTAAAAGACGCAATAATTTATGCTGACAGTAAACAGTGGAAACACTCTGGTTCTCCATTCCTGAAGAAGTTCAAGGAGGCAACGTCTGTTGGCAAGGAGGGGGGGGGGGCTTCTGTTTTTGCTTTATTTTGAAAGCGTAAAAGGGGAGAAAAGAATACAATTAATGGACAGTGCAACTGAAGGAAGCAATCAAATCGAAACGCAGAGGGAAGATGAGGGCAGGGCTGCTCTTGCTCCAGGATAATGCGCCCATTCACCCTGAATCAGCCAAGTGTGGAGCTGAATTGCTACCTCATCCTCCTTATTCCCCAGACTTAGCTCCATCGAACTTCTTCTAGTTTCCTAAACTCAAATCCAACCTGTGTGGTCGCCATTCTGGAAACAATAAGATCAAATGTGCTGTGGAGGAAGTTTTTGGAGAACCAGAACCCACCTGATTCCGTGATGCGATTGCAATGCTTAAACATCGTTAGACGAAAAGCGCTAATGTTTTTGGGGGCGGGGGTTGGGGTGAATAAATTGAAAAATAATGAAAAGCCGTCTTGTTTCTTCAAATCCTTCTGAGTGAGACTTAGAACTTTTTTTTTTGAGTGAGTCGCGTACTCCCAGTTGGAGAAAGCAAATTACGAACTGCGAATTAAAGACACGAAAAATCAATTATGAAAAGTTAAGTATCTACGAAATGCCTTAACAGACAATGGAAAATGTGGCACCGAAATCCAAAGCTGCAGTTTTCATTTTGCTGACAATCATCCATTCTCTCTTCCTTTTTTGTCTTCTTTTTGCCGTTTTTTGTTTCTTTTTGTCTTTTTTTTTGCTGACAGTCATTATGTTTTCTTTTTTTTATTTCTGTTTATTCTTTGCCGTTTTTGCTTCTTTTTGTCTTTTTTATCGTCTTTTTGCTGACACTCATTCTGTCTTCTTTTTTGTTTTCTAATTTTGTTGCCTTTTTGCCATTTTTGCTTTTTTGCTGACAATCATGCATTTTGTAATCTTTTCCCTTCTATTTTCTTTTTATTTTGCCTTTTTGCTTCTTTATATCTTTTTGCTGACACTTCCTCTGTCTTCTTTTTTGTCTTCTATTTTTGTTTTTGTCTTTTTTTTTTTGCTATTAATCATGCATTCTCTCTTCTTCCAATTAATATTTAATCCTTTCTTCTAATTTTCCTGTATTGTCTTCCGTGGGAGCTTCAGTTGTTTCCTTTTTGTATTTGCTATCAACACTGTGTCATCTGCATATCTGTATGCTACAAACTATGGATGTACAAAATATGCCACACTTAAATCTAGCAGCGGATCTGGAATTGATTTGTGCATTAGAGTGTTAGTATCTCAATCACACACACACACACACACACACACACACACACACACACACACACACACACACACACACACACACAAAGATCCCTTCCTGCCTCCCATCATTATGGCTGATGCTAGCCTCCATGAGAGTGACTCGTTGCGCCTTCTCTGGCCGACATTTTCGGCTGATATGAAGAGGAATGATTATATTGAATCCATTGCTATGTCTGCTACTAAGAAAGTTGGTTCACTGTGTTGTGCTAGACAATCTTTCTCCTCTGAATCTATCTTATATATTTATAAGTCTACCATTCGTCCATGCTTTAAATAATGATGCCACATATGGTCCGGTGCTACTGCTCTATATTTAAAGATTCTTAATAAAATCAAAAGAATCAGCAATATTATTGGTCCTAACCTGGCATTTAGGTCTAAGCCAGTTTCTCACCAGTGTAATGTAGCTTCCCTGTGCCTTTTTCTATAAATACATCTATGATAGTTGTTCTGATGAACTTTCCACTGTGGTACCTAGATTTTATGAATTACTAGATTGGCGCCAATACTTCATCATTTTACAGTTGAATTGGTTAGATGCAACCGTAAGTTCTATGCTAACATTTTCTTCTCTCGCACTTCTCGCTTGTGGAACTCTCTTCTGGTTCCATGCTTTCCAGCCAATTTTGATCTTCAAAAATTTAAATGAAATGTCAATCGTTATCTATTGTCTTCTTGTTCTTTCTTCTCAATAATGCTTCTCTTTTTTCTTATTCTTCTATACTCAGTTAGTCCTTGTGTCTTAGTGGCTTTACTGCCTTGCATGGGGTTGCTATGATTACAAAATATATTATATTTATTTAAAGTTTTTATTTTATCTTAAAATTGTGCCTAATTTTATAGGAATTTATTTTATTTATTTTAGATAGGGAGCTATTATACGCGTTGCAAGGAATGGAAAGTAGAGACTAGTCCTTTTCTTAAAGTAAGGATGGGGGAATCTTGGAAAGAAAATCAGTTATGTCTGATGCTATGTAGAGCAAAAAGGGTGCTTATCCCCCCCCCGCGTGGAATGAAGTCAACATAGATTAGGAACAATAACATTAAAGAGGCTAGGGTGACTGAAAGAGAGTGCGTTAGATATTGACGTCGTCCTCAAAAGATCTATTATAGGGATGAACACCACTTGGGAGATTCTGATTAAGAAAGAAAAATGTTGCCACTTGAAAGAGCCTTATACTCCCGAATCTATGATACAAGACCCCCACACTCTCAATTTTCATAAGGTCGTATTCATATAAAATATAAATTTTATTGTAACCTAATCATGTACAATAATGGGTCATATTCAATATAGGTGGACAATTCAACTAGAAAAATTGAAAATAATTCCAATGTATCTAAATACAAATTAGAGACATGTCATAACGGATTATTCCAATTTCAATAAAGCAACAGTTTTTAGCATCAACTTGAGATTTTTCTGTTAAAAAACATTGAACATTATGGATAAAAAATAGCGAATTTTCTGTAGTGTTTTTCGAGACTTAGCATGAACAAAAAAGATTCACGGATTTGGACAAAAAAAAAAAAAAAGGAAAAAGAAACCAGAATGACGTCAAAATCTGCGAAAATATTTCATCCTTAAATAGTCACTTGTGCTGAGTTTAATTGGTAACGTATTATATATATATATATTATATATATATATATATATATATATATATATATATATATATATAAATATATATAAATATAAATATATGCATTTAATCCATATAATATGCACATAACATTCCACTACCTGAGCGCAAACATTAGGTTTAAGACTCCAGAATTTCAGTCCTACATTGTCCAAATGACACAGTGTCTTGTGTAGTTAAGTATGTGGTTAAAACATGTTATGATTCCATAGCAGTTGTGAGTTCAATCCTTGCAAGTGTTGTAAAGTCGAGTACTCTTGTCTATTGGAAGAAACGGGCATAAGTGAAATTTAGAACAATCTACACTCATGGACTTTTTTTTTAAACTAATGTTCACCTAATACAAGGCCCTAGAGCCACTCAAGGTAGAGGGTTACTTTGTGGAGTTGCATTCGTATCAGAAAAGACAAGCGTTGGGAGTATAGAGTTGATGAAGACTTTAGAAAGAACCAGAAACCCAATTGTAATCAAGATTGAATAAACGGTTCAATTTGAAATTCCTAGAAAAGTAATGACTATGAAGACCGACACATTTTTTTTACAAATCATTCCACACCAACTAAGGATATAAAGTCACTAAGACGCAGTGCGTTACTGAGTGTGAGAGAATATGGTGGGGAGAGAAAGTATTATTAAAGAGAGAGAGAGAGAGAGCAATAAAAGAACAGGAATTAAGAAGACAGAAGATAATTACTGACATTGAATTTAAATTTTTGAAGATCAAAGGTGACTGGAAAACAAGAATCCGGAAGAGAGTTCCACAAACAAGAAGTGCGGGAGAAGAAACTGATAGAATAGAACATGCGGTTACATCTATGGATTTTTACCTGAAGAAGCGCTGAAACTTTGTGAGTATAACAACCAAGTAGAGACCGGTGGTCCGAATAGCAAAGTATATAATAAATTGTGCTTCTTCTAAAATATATTAACCTCCTTTCCACCAATTCTTTTTTGGGAAAACATCTCATTTTCAGACTTATTTTTTATTTGTTTTTAATATATTGCCGAAGAATATGATAGCCTTTAAAGTAGTCGAGCGGTGGCTAACACCTCTACCAAACGTAGGAGTTGACAATTGGATTCGTTTCAAGCTCAGAAGGGCATAAAAAGAATTAAGATCGACCTATAAAGACGTGTGTTGCTATTTTTTTTTAACGTTATGTTTTGGACGTGTTTATTCGTTTGTGTCTGAAAAAGACACTTTCGGTAAAAAATATATATATATATATATATATATATATATATATATATATATACACACGTCTACTCCGCGAAAGGAGTTAATATAATTGAAGGATTAATTCCTGTAAATTAGGTAGGATTGAAATTATCACGCACTGAGAGTTTATCAAGTATCCAGGCTTTCCGATTGACCTGGGTCAAGAATTAAATTAATATGATGACTTTTGTGCCTCTATTTTAAATATGAAACATTAGGTATTTTGAATTTTTTGAATGTAGTGTTATTTTCGAATTTAAATGTTTGTGATGACATGTGGATGTTGCGTTATGTGGCACTGAGAATTACAATAAAATTATTTTTTAAATAAATTAAATTAAAAATCACATTAAGTTCATGTAATATCGAATGTTTAAAAAACTTCAAAATAATTTGATTTGATAAACTCAGTTCGTCTGAGTTCATGAGATCGCATAAAAAGGCAAAACATAATCGAATAAAGTTAGTGGAAACGAAGGCGCGTATTATTCCCGAAACGCCCGACCGCATTTTTGGGGCTCCGTTGTGGCCTCTGACATTTTTTTCAGCATTGTTTTATGGCCATCCGCCATTTTTAAAATTATTTTTAAACTGATGTTGCATTATTAGTCATGAACTAATAATATACACCGTATATCTGCATGGCCAGTGCAGTGCGTACTACGCAGGAATCCCCGACGAGGTTGGAGCCCAGGAATGGTTAGTTTCAACAGGGTTTTTTTGCTTTTTGTACTTTTTAATTTTTTCTACCAATGTTATATTGTCAATGATCAACTATAATAATTGACGTGGTCGGTAGTTACTACTCGCGTGGGGAACTCATAGCCTACAGGGGAGAGTAGGGGCAGAAGTGCTAATTTCATTGGTGCTTATTTTTTAAAATTGTAATTTTCTTTCTATACAGTTCTTTTAAATCAATTAAGAGGATAATACATCTCAGTAAAATCATTTTTTTTATTCCTTGATCATCCACTAAGGAAAATCTCTGATTTTTTTTACTAATAGTAATACTAACCAGAAATCCATGGCTAGTAATTAAAATAAAATTTCTAGTCCCTACTTTTTACATTTCTAGAAAGTTAAAAAATAAAAATGTTTTAAGGTTTCAACCCATGAAAACTTTTTTCGAAAACTGAAATACTGTTTTTAAAACAAATTTTTAAGACAATCCCGTTTGTGTTGTGTTGGAATCTTAGTAAAACTTTTTTTTTCAGCGGAGATGCGTCGATAATTAATTTTCATAGAAATGTAAAAATTTTACGACTTAAACATTTATTTCAAGTAAAATATTTAAATATTGGTGTTCTCTTTTCGCCCGGTTCATACTCCTCCAGAGATTTTTGAACAGAAGTGAAGGTTTATCCCTTGTTTCCTGTTTAGGATTTGGTTTTCCGTTCCTTGTAAATTTTTTTTTTATTTCACTTCCTCTTGCATCTTAGTGGCATTATCACCTTGCTTGGGGTGAAGTGATAAAAAATATCGTTTGGGGTAATAAAATACAGGAAGCTGTGGTGAGTCATGATCGCTTATATTTCGAGGACACGGTACACAAAGAATAAAATTTGCTGAATGGCTCCACTCTAAGAAAGACATAGGACGAGCTCGGACGACTGTACCACGTGTTAATTCTAAGATAACATAGATTTTACAAGTGTATTATGAGAATAGAGTACACAGGTAAAATATAAGAACCTAAAATCCAGATGCCTGCTCAAAAGCCCAAAATGATATTTTCTACGGTTGAACTTTTTATCCTATTATATATTATATATATATATATATAATTATATATATGTTAATTATCTAAGCATTTTATATGAACACGAAAGAATTCCTCAGAATGGATTTGGTCGAAGAAGAATCGCCTGTAACCCGTGTGCTCACGCGCCGTGCTGAGATCGAACCAGTCATGTTTATTTATATGCGAACAAAGTCAGCACGTCACTATCGAGCAAGCCACGACCCTGTGCTTCATTAATTGTTATCATTACGATGATGATGGTGATAGCGAATTGTTAGGTTTACAGTGGTTGATGATGATGATAGTTCGACGCGATTAAGGAACTCTTTCTTTTGTTCCGGAAAAATTTGGCTTTTCCCCGAACTGATGTCGCTGCTGTGACTTCTTCTGCCTCTGACCATTCCATTCGACTCCCACTACGTCTTTGCCGCTTACTCTGCCTTCTCTCATCGGAACGCTTCATTCTTCGGAAAATATCATTCACCTGATGTCGCTTCCATGGTAACCGGCGCAGCGGAAACGATTGCAAGAAATAAATTCCCGCTTTACCTACATATTTAAAAGGAGCAATTCTTTCTTTCTTTCTTTCTTTCTTTCTTTCTTTCTTTCTTTCTTTCTTTCTTTCTTTCTTTCTTTCTTTCTTTCTTTCTTTCTTTCTTTCTTTCTTTCTTTCTTTCTTTCTAACCGGTTTATGGCCACATCAGGTTGAAACACAGGTTTCTGTACGATCACCGAAGTTAAGCAACATCGAGCCTGGTCAGTATCTAGATGGGTGACCGCTTGGGAATAACAGTTGTTGTAAGCTTGGTTATGTGCGTGGTGTAATGGATAATGGCACGGAATTGTTGATCGACGATCCGAGTTCAAATTACCGTTGTGCTCGTTGAATTCACTTACGCACAAATACCGTTGAAAAAGGTATGAATCTACTTCTTCTCCCCTCCAGCTATGGGTTAATTAGTAAGAATTATATCACTGAAATCATTATTATCTCCCCGTCCCAACATTCTTACAATGAAAAATATTTTCTGGCATTAGATAACTTTCAAAGGGTTAAGAAGTAGAAAAAGAATCTTATTCTCTCCCCATCTATCTATCTATCTATCTTAGTCTGTTCATATCTATCTCTCCCAGTCTGTTCATATCTATCTATCTATCTATCTATCTTAGTCTGTTCATATCTATCTATCTATCTATCTATCTAGTGTGGGGACCTAATAGCCTACAGGGGAGAGTAGAGGCAGCTAGCTAGCTGGCTTGAATTTCTCTGAAAAGTATTCTTTTTTTGAGAATCCCAACTAGAATAGCTTTTCTGGAAATTTCGATTGAAAACATTGTGCTCAAATTCCGCAACTCAAACTTCTATTTTTAAAACGTGAAAAAAACTTTTTTTCTCTCACAAATCTACACGATTTCATAATGGTTTCAAGGTAAACATTCGTCTATTAACGAGGCTGGATCAATATATCCATAGCCTGAAACCGTCATTAGCTGAATTTTGATCTGAAAATTTCACTGTACAATGTGAAAGTTGATCCATACCAAAAGCTCAGGTTTCTTTTCAATTGTGTCAACCATTTTATAGCTTATTCTCTTATTTGCGAAATAATGAACTGAAAATCAAATAATATTTGGGTATACTATTTGCTGCCATGATTGCAGAAATTATCGTACAGAAAATAAAAAGTCACACAGTTGTTGAGAATGCAATAATTGCAATGTGTAAACATATATTACATAAAGTTATATTACATATACAAATATATATATATATTAATGCATATTTCATTAAATAATATAGAGAAGTTTTGTCTATTTATTTTAAGTAAGTTCCTTTCATATTGTCTGATAAGCTTAATAACATTATTATAACAAGACGAAAAGAAAGCACCATATTGATACATGTTTAAATCCAATCTAAGCTTTCGGCTTCCACAAGCCATTATCAAAGATGACAATTACAATATATCAAACAACACACGGACGAAACAACAATGACAGTCCGCCCTTGCTGCTTGAAAAATTTCAAAGCAACGACAAACCCGTGTATATGAGACGCGGAGGGGAAAATCGCGTCGCAGCTCGGGACGTCACACCTGACCACGCGAAAGCGAAAACGAGAAGTATTAAGTATGGGAAGCCATTGGTATAAACCAATGGTTTCTGGTATAAATTATAGACATTTAAGAATATTTGTGGAGATTCCATAGTTTATTTTGTTCAGGTTAGGTTTCAACTGTTTTATGAATAAAGCATATATATATTATATTATATTATATTAAATAAAATTCAGTACAAGAAATTGAAAAGATTCCACTTCCAAACTGTTGTGTCGTGGCACAATAGTGAAAATAAGAAAATCAAGTCGAAGTTGGTTTAAAGAACAAGTGTATTTAACATCACAGATACAAAGGTAGGAAACGGGTACTACTCAGCTAGGCAGTTGTAGTACTGTCGCTGCTTACACCGGGTAGGTATTACTGGCACTATATATAGTGAGAATCGGTGTAATTCCCTTGTGTTAGAGGCCGGTGCAACACAAACAATACGACCGTGGGCTGAAAAGTTCACAGACTGACTATGTGATGCTAGAGCTGTACAATCTTGCAGTAATTTCAATCCTTCTTATTAATAACTGCATCGTTTCTTCTCAGGTAAACTAACATTAAAGAAGACTTCAAACATAACAAGTAGTGATTTCTCTTGAAAATGGACACAATTTGGAATCGTGGTGTTATCAAGTGCATATAGAAAAAGGGTTTCAAGGACATTCATGCTGATCTGATTGAAACATTAGGCAATGATCTTCCAGCTTCATGAACATTGCAAAAGTGGGTAGCTGAATTTAGTAGGAAAATGGAGTTTCTTTAAGATGACTTAGCGTCTGGACGTTCAGAAACTACCACCAAAGGGGAAAATATTGATCATGTTCACCACACATTGTGATCGATGAGAGGCGATTGATTATAAATCAAATGGCCAATGCTGTTAGCATATCCTGAGAGAGTTGAGGATATTCTGCACAATGAACTCGGCATGACAAAGGTTTCTGTCCGGGAAAACTGACGAAAAGGGGTCATGTTTCACCAGGACAATAGTTCAGCACATAAGTCCTTGACTGATGGGTGTAACTGCGTTTTAGAACTGGTTGATCACGTACCCTATTCTCCGGATTTAACTATCATCTGTTTACCAACATGAAATGACACTTGCCTGGAAGCCAGTATTGCAGTGATGATGACGTCATCTCTGCTGTTGATGGCTTTTTTGACCAACAAGATCAACAGTGTTCTTTGAATAATCAGTTGTCAGTTTACATGGAAGAGAAAAAAACAGTTATTAGAAGAATCTGTCTATATTTCTGAGATGAGATATTATGTACATTGTTCTCATCTTTGTCACCATATTTATCCCAACGTTTCGGCGTTTAGACATGGCAAGTGGAACTAAAACAGTCTATCCCAGCAAGCGAAATAAAGGGTTCAGTTCGACATTCCAGCCACCTGAAGAAGGCCGGAGCGTACAACGGCCGAAACGTTGTGATAAATACAAAGATGATGATGATAGTCCGAACAATGTAAATAGTTATTAGAAGAGTTGACATTAATGCATACAAGATTTCAGAATTTTTCAGCCCACCCTCTTAAATAACTGTTTATGGACACAGTTCCCAAAATTAAGAGAGAGATCGTTGCACCTGATCTATCCGATCAACTTCAGCAGTTCAATGGGTTCACCACTTTAAGCCAGCAACAAAGAGACAGTTCATGTAGTAGAAACACCCCTACTCACTTATTCCAAAGAAGGCCCAGGTTGTTTTGTCTATAGGGATAATGATAGCCTGTTTTTTGGGGATGCAAAAAAGACCACACCATCAATGATGAGTACTATGCCAACTTACAAAGACAGTTACAGAAGGCAATCAAGACTGATGTTGTGGTGTCCTCCCTCTAAAGAGTCTACGTTAGACTCTTCCGCCAATTATAAGTTTAGTAGGAGAGAAGGTTTAGGGGACAGTGAATAGTGATCTGTGAATAGATTGAGTGCTAGTTCATTCGATACACTCTCACTAGTTGTGTAATACTCTTCTGGTGTACTTGACCATTTACTTGGTCACAACAACTAAAAACCCAGGAAAACTGACAAAAAAGATTCTTATTTTATCAGGAAAACACTCCAACACACAAGTCCTTGGTTTCAATAGCTGTTGGGCGTGACTGTAGTTTGGAACTGGTTGATCACTCTCCATATTCTCCTGATTTGACTATCATCTGTTCCCCAACATGAAAAGACACTTGACCAGGAACCACTATCGCAGTGATGATGATACCATATCTGCTGTTGATGGCTTTTTTGACCAACAGGATGAACAGTCTTCTTTGAACAATCAGATGTCTTTTTAGCTGGAAAGAAACAATGCAGTTATTAATAAAAAGATTTGAAATTAATGCATGCAAGGTTTCACAGTTCTAGCATCACTCATTTATAGATAACCTATTTTCAGCCCACACTTGTACATTCTTTAGTTCCACCAGTCCAGATCTTTACAGCATCTTTACCCATCATGCCACATATACACACTCGATCCATACTTATTGGCGTAACATTACATTGGTGAGCAGTAATCAGATAGATTATTTCCCAGAACTATTGCGGTGTAGAACGGACTCCCGAGAGGGTGCTTCCATAATCACTAGTATCTTAACCTTTTCAAATCAAAGCCCAACCGTTATCTATCCTACCTATAATCATAATATGCAACCTTTGTTCTCTCCCTGAACGTCCTTACAACATCTCTGTTTTATAACCATTTGCCTTGTGTGGCTCTTGTAACTTGAATAGAGTGAACAATGATAAGAAAAATATAAAAAGGTGAGCGAGATATGCAGACAAAGATTGAGAGAGAGATAAAGAGAGAGAGAGAGAGAGAGAGAGAGGGGGGGTGAGGAGTAGGAGGAGAGAAATGAAATAGATATACTAATCACATAATGCGGAAGTTATTTTTGCAATAAACTGAAACGAAGAATTTTTGTTGGCTTTTCCACAGAAGCGCACCTCTCCAAGAAATAATATATATTTTGTTTAATTTTCCCCTTTTCCTATCGAATTAGGACATTTAAGATGCGACAGAAAGAGGGGGAGGGGAGGAGAGAGAGAGAGAGAGAGAGAGAGAGAGAGTGGGAGAATGAGAGGAAGTAAAAAGCTCGCAAACGGAAAGGGTACACAGAGAAAAGAGAGGGGGTATCTATGACGTAAGTGAGTAGAAAAGGAAATGTCGATAGAGTAAAGGAGAAAAAGAAGAGGGACGAGGTGAGAGAGAATGTAGAGAGAGTTTGAGAGAGAAGGTGATAAAGGAGAGAGGAAAGAGAGATAGAAACAAAAGGGGGGAAAGAATGGAAACAAATGTAGGGGAGGAAAGAGAGAGGAAAAAATGAATGAAGAGTGAGAGGGGGGCAGGAGAGACAGAAAAAGAGCGAGATGGAAAGAGAGAGTGGGAGTCATGATAGAGAAAGAGTGGGAGGGCTTGGCATGGGGGAGAGGGCGGTAGAGATACAGAGAGAGGAGAGATAGATTATTTGTCAATAGATATAAGTTGAAGGAATTGCGTGTTTGAATAAAAGAAACGGAAATAAAATATCAGAAAAAAAAGACCCGGACGAGTAAATAACGGAGAACAATTTTCACTAATGACCGTTGAAAGGCGTTCTGGTTTGCCTGCTGCTTTCACGTGATCACCTTAACAATGGCGTCATTGTGGTGTGCCTTTACAATATTCACTTGGAAAATGGCGGCAAAAAAAAAAAAAAAAAAGGAACGGACCTAAACACGTAGGGACGTACAATAAAAATGTTCGGCTACTCAGTACTTTGACATATAAAGAAGAAAGGAGAAACTGAATGAGGAGGAGGAGAAGGAAGAGGAGGAGAAGAATAAGACGAAAAATAATAATAAGAAAGATGTTAACATGGGAATGTTTTGTCTTGATGAATAAAGATGGACTCCATTGAATATGCCGTTTAGTCACACAGCTTTGCTTGTCAGCTGACCTTAACCAGTTGGTTATGTTCCCTAGGGTCTAACGCACTGTTCATGTGCCTGAGGGAACATCATGGTCGTGTGGTGTTGTTGATGTCAGAGTGCCGATTGATCCAAGTGTTAAATTTTTAGGGGCGCAAAAAATTAGGTTTAGAAAATACGTACGAAACTCGAATTAAAAACAACTCATGGCTGAAGGAGGATGAGGAGGCATCATAGTTTAAATTGATCCGAGCGCTCAAAGCGCTACTGGTCGTGTGTCGAATTGACTGTTTTTGTTTATTTTGAAATTTGAAGAATGAAGCCCAGCCAAGGCAACTTTGGGAGTTACGTCTAGGAACTTTCAGGACATCTTCTATTGGAATTCATCTGAACGAAATGAGTTTATCTGAAAGGTATTTTCCAACTGGGCCTTACCTGCAAAGTCATGCGCTGCGTTGCTTTGAAAATTTGGGCCATGATATCCGTGTCTAGTGTACAAGGCTGGGGGGGGGGTCATGAGGAATATACTGGGATTCGTATACAGCGTCTCAATAATAATAATAATAATAATAATAATGTGAAGAGTTGAAAAGAAAAGTAGCAGGAAGAATAGAAAGAAGATGGTTAACAAGAAGAAAGTATAACTGCAACAGCGGTGAAAAAGAATGAGAAGGAAAGCAAGAAAGAAAAAAAAAACCCAAAACAGACGAAGGAGGAGGAGGAGGAGAAGAAGAAGAAGAAGGAGGAGGAGGAGCAGGAGAAGTATTATTATTATCATTATTATCATTAGTAGTAGTAGAATAAGAAGAAGAAGAAGAAGAAGAAGAAAGAAAAAGAAAGAGAAGAAGAAATAATAATAGTCATTGAAACAAGGTAAAAAAATAAAGAAAGTTAAGAAGTAGAGATGGCCGTGGAAATAAGGTAAACTAATGAAGAAGAAGAAGAAGAAGAAGAAGAAGAAGAAGAAATAATGGTTGGAGAAACAAGGTAAAAATAAAGAGGAAATGTTCGGTGGAAATAAGATAAAAAAGAGCGGATATGAATAATAATAATAATAATAATAATAATTGTACTCACAAGTACAGCCCACGGCTCTATCTACGTAAAATATGGGTAATTTTGTTTTCAAAACTGCGCAGTGAAAAATATCATGATGCCATAGATATTGTAATACTAAATTTATTCAGACATCATGAGATTAACACAAGTTACCTTTGGTCTACAATACCAAGAGAAGTTCAAAATGGTGGCATTTAGCTTCCAGACATTTATCAGCACGGCAAATTACTACTTGGCCAACGTTAGCCAAAGAATACAGAGGGATTGCTGCACATGCATTTTCAATTTCTTGTTTAAGGGCCGCCAATGGAGTCGGTTTTCTGCAATACACAGCATCCTTTAGGGTCTTCCATAGAAACAGTGTTAACACAGTTTGAAAAAACTACGAAAAAGTTTTTCCTGAAGTGTGTACTCTCTCTCTCTCTGTATATATATATATATATATATATATATATATATATATATATCTGTGTGTGTGTATGTGTTTGTGTATGTGTTTGTGTGCGTGTGTATGCAAAGATTTTATTTTGCATCACGTAATTATGAACAAATGTAAAAAATTTTAAATTTAAGAAACGCTCATAAATATTCATTAGGTTAACTGAAAAGTCAAGGTAAATTATGGAGGATACTAAGTGACATAATTTAATGTCTAATAAACAAAAGTGAGTAAATAATGTTGCTGAATAGTATGTGTATGTGTGTGTGTGTGTGAGTGGGGGAGTGTGTGTGTGGGGGAGTGTATGTGTTGTGCGCGCGTGTGAAAACAATCTTACATGTTTATTTTGTTTATGCAAGTTATCGGTGAACATAACAAGAACTGAAGATGCCAAAATCGACATAAACACATTTCCTTGGATGGATAATCTAGCTTAATCCGATTAGGCCATACTAAATCGTCAATATTAGCCAAATGCTAGACACCTGGTCGCGTATGTTTTTAAGATCAGATTTTGATCTTGTTTAATCGTATTGATTATAATTCAATATTCTGTTCTTCAAACTACAGAGCCAAAATCAGTTTTTTTTTAAAACTGTTTGGGACACGCATATTTTGATTAGACCAATCTTTAAAAATATGCAGTGTGAATTAGAATCATTTTATGGCCGGTTCAGCTGAATCAAACCAAAAAGTTGAGATAAAAAAAAAAAAAAAAAAAAAAAAAATGGAAGAAAATTAATACGAACATTTAATCTCAGAATATTAATCCTTAATACTAGATTAACCCATGAAATGTAGAAGCAATTTTAATAAACGGATATTTCCGTTATTCGCATTGCGCTACAGTTACATATTTTTAAGTCTATCTTTCGTCCATACTTTGAATAATGTTACCACGTCTGGTCTGGTATTGTGCTTCTGCTATCTAGAGATTCTTGATAAAATTCCAAAAAAAGAATCTGCAATGTTATTGGTCCTGAGCTGGTATCTCGGTCTCAGTCACTTTCCCATCGAAGATAATGTAGCTTTTCTGTGCTTTTTCTATAAATACTGCCATAGTAATTCTTCTGATGAACTTTCCTCTATGGTACTTTATGAATTTAAGCGTACTACAAAATTATCAGAAAGGTCTCATCATTTTATAATTGAAATGGCGAGATGTAACCGTAAGTTCTATGCTAACAGTTTCTTTCCTCGCATTTCTCAATTGTAGAACTCTCTTCTGGTTTCTTGCTTTCCAGTCAATTTTGATGTTCAAAATGTTAAATGCAATATCAATCGTTATCTTCTCTCTCCTTAATTCCTGTTCGTTTTTCTTCTCTCTCTTTAATAATATTTATTTTTAATCATATTCTCTCACACCCCAGTAACATTTTTCATCTTAGTGGCTTTATTGCCTTGCAGTTCTTGAGAAAATGCTATTAGAGTAATCTGAATTCATGGCAGTCAAGAGTGATGCTCATCTGGAGAGTTTATTATTATTATTTTGGTTTTGCAAATTGAAGCAGTCAATAGGAATTTTGTTCTTGAGAAATAGTGTTGACAAGACACTTCAAAACGCAAGAACTTTTCGGAGGATTCTAGAAGAGTAAATGTCATACCTGAACGTACCTATTCTATTATTAATAGACTCTCCCACACATAATAAGTAGTAGTAGTAGTAGCGGTCGCCAGTTGAGCTCAGTGGTGTTGAGCGAGTCAGTCGATGTCGGACATTGAAGTATCAACCATCACAACTAGATTGCTGCGTCATTAACTCTTATTTCAAGTTCCTAACGTTTTGTACGTCGAACCTAATTTAGGACGACTTAGTGAAATACAAGCCTCCACTGTGAAAACTACTCCACAACAGTAAATGATAGCAATTTTCTGAAGGTCTACAATCTTGGTCTCAGTTCCAGGTTTCCATAAGCGCTCTTTCAAGTTCCTGGGTGGTGGTCCAAGTATATCCATTACTACAGGTACTACAGTCAACAGTCATATTTCATAGTTTTTCAACCACTTAGCCAGATCCTGGCATTTTTTCAATCTTTTCACTTTCTTTGGAGTTCAATGGAAAAGTCAATAATTTGACACTTGCTATTTTGCTTATCTATCACAATAAAGTCGGGTTTTCGCGCTTAAATGGCGGCATTTGTCTTCACCGAGAAATTCCATAATATCTTGTGACTGACATTTTATTATTATTATTACGACCTAAAATGTCATTTTGATAAGTAATAAAAAGAAGCAGAAAAGATTAGTCCCAAGTTAATAATGTTTCTCTTGCAGTGCTATAGTTATGTGAAGAAGTGGAATTTAACCAGGAATAATGATAATAAGTGCAAGAACTGATATTGCGTGGTATCGCTCTAGTTTCTTTCTTTCTCTCTCTCTCTCTACCATAAACTGTCCACATTTATTAATAGAAAATTATCCATATTTATTTTCGAACTTTCAGTTTTTCTTCTTTCTCCCCTGAACTGGAAAACCGTGATCCCGACATGACCTTTGCTCGTTTTGTGAAGTTATCTTCTCAGCGACTGAATTATTTAACTTACTTCAAGCGGTGCAACCGTTTCTTTGAACTAAAACGAAACCTTTGCTTAAATGGAAATAAATTAGCCTCAAGCCGAACATGAATCGATTTTCCGTTTTTGGAAAATTTCCTGTCCCGGTGACCAAGAGTTGAAATAACTCTGCTGTAAGAGAAATATGTCGCATTCTTTTTTTTTTTCATTTTTTTTTTTTACCCATTTTGCAGTTTTTGAAGTTGTAAGATGGCCTCCAGTAAAATATACCACCCAGTGAGTGCCTTTTGATGTCTGAATCATAGAAAGTTGGCCCACCTCTGAGGAAAGTTTTTTTTCCTCTAATTTTCCATTTCCCGTTATGGATGTGAAGAATCAGGGATTTGAAATGACACAGCATCTGTGCATTGTGCAGAAATTTTGTGCAATAATTAAAAAATTTATTTTTGATGAGATTTTCATGAATCACACACATACAGGCGCGCACACACACAAACACACCCAGGATAATAATAATAATAATAATAATGATGATGAAGAAGAAGAATAAACTAATTTTTATCACTTATCTTATGAATATTGCTTCTGTAAGCTTTGTGCAATCACATCCACTCTTCAGGAGACGTGATGGAGGCTTCACCATCAAGTCGCCTGAAGAGGGGATGTTATACCACAAAGCTCAGATTAGAAACATTCGTAAGATAAACAAATTTATTGTATTTATTATTATTATTATTATTAATGCCTCATCTTTTGCTTACTACAATCTTTTTCTCACACACATACAAACACACACACACACAAAGACACACATATCGTTTAAGTAATATATATATATATATATATATGTGTGTGTGTGTGTGTGTGTGTGAGAGAGAGAGAGAGAGAGAGAAAGAGAGAGAGATAAAGATTTTATTACTCTTGAAATCGGTTTACCACCTTAATTCTGGGGCATTTTTAAAGGATTTTATCATTATATTAAGCAAGATATAAGTCATTAATATTTATAAGCTACTGCAGTGGTAGTCCATTTATGCAAAATATATATCTATGTCACAATCTCTCTCTCTCTCTCTCTCTCTCTCTCTATATATATATATATATATATATATATATATATATATATATATATATATATATATATATATTACTTAAACGTTAGTTTTAGTGAATACTCATATTTTCATGTGTTCCATTTATGTATTAAACGGTATATTTATTTATTTTCGTAAAAAAAAAAAAAAAAAATTAAAAATATAAGTTCCCAGGCATTTTCATAAATAAGATTTTTCGAATATTTAGGCCGGTGGGCGAAAATAAATAAATAAATATACTGTTTAATAAAATAAATGGAGCGTCTACTCAAACATGGGTATCCACTAAAATTAACGTTTAAGTAATAAAATCTGTGGGATTAATAAATAAAAGATTAAAAGATATATATATATATATATATATATATATATATATATATATATATATATATAAAGCGAGCATTGAAGTCAACACTCAGAGGCGATAGAGTGCTGACTTCAATGTTCGCTTTTATATTTATATTTACATACGCTCTATCTCTGATATTGAGCATTTTCTCCCATAAATATAGCGCACCTTAAAACTATATTTCTTCATTCATATATATATATATATATATATATATATATATATATATATATATATATATATATATATATATATTAATGATACAATATGTTAATCCGTTTAAAATTTTCAGGATGATATAGATCCAGGAAGAACTCTATGAGCAAAATTATTATTAATTAAAAGAATATCAAACACTTAAAATCAAAGTATTTTAAGTGTTTGATATTTAATTAATAATAATATATATATATATATATATATATATATATATATATATATATATATATATATATATATATATATATATAAACGCTTTCTTACAGTGGGAGGTATATATAACATCCGTATTCTCGACGAGTATCTTGCGTATTGACGTTTCATCCGGGTTTAAACGTGTTCATATTGAGCTCTAATTGGAGAGAAGTAGAGTCAGTCGTCTTGGCAAACGCGTGGTTTTATTAAAATTGACGGAAGCCCTTGTCATAAAAAGAAGTAAACAAGAAACCAACTTTAAAAAACATTAATTAAGAACACGACCACAGTGTACTGAACGTATTTGGAAATCAAGAATATATCTATTTTCGCATCTGTTAAACCATCTTCAGTAGCACATATATTCATCATTAATAATAGCAGTATAACAAAAATCCTTGAAAATGGATAACAGTTTCGTCGAAAGCGCTCGGAACCAACGAACATTTAAACATTCATTCAGTCCATAAAAGAAGACACTTGTATGTATACAAAAAAAAACATAATAAAATACTAAACAAAAGTACCATATCGGGCTTGTCCAACGAAACACACACACACACACACACACACACACACACACACACACACACACACACACACATATATATATATATATATATATATATATATATGAAATGGACTGAATGATACAGTTTCGATTCCTATCGGAAATTCAGGCCGGTAAATGTAGTTGATACTGTTTATTATAAACAGAGCATTTACTTAAATATTTGTATCTATAAAAAGAACGTATAAACATAAAAAATGTCTTAAAAATACTTATCGGACTTTATAATGGGTGACGTCATTTGTTTACATTTAGATACGCATCGAGCAGATATGAATGTACGAGAGAAAATCATGGAGAATTGTAGTTTAAAAACAGTAAAATCGACCTTGCTAACCGAAACGCTCCTCTGTGGCGAAATCGGTAAAAGCACGTCAGGCTATATGACGGTTCCGTATAGGATACAGGTTCGATTCCTGTTGGAGGATGCATATTTCTATGAAAATTTCTTGGACATTCAGACCGGTAAATGTTGTTAATACTGTTTATTTTAAGCACATTTACTTAAGCATTTTATCTATAAATATTAAATATATATATATAAAATAATATATAATATATATAAAATGTCATATATATATATATATATATATATATAAAGAAAAGACTACAACGCTTAAAAGTTAAAAACGACAGTGAGTCTAAAAAAAAAAAAACGGAATCCAAATAGTAACAATTATAAAGTGAAAAAAAAAGCGACAAAAAGGACAAATAATCATGACATCCATCCTACTGGCACGCACATCTAAACAAGTGTACGGATGGGTGCGTCTACGAAACTCTGGAGTCGGGAAAGTAACATCAATCAGCTAAGTGACAACCTTTTACTTATATTAATTTTCTCTCTCCCTCTTTCCCCCTCTCTCTCCCGCACACACACACACACACACACATATATATATATATATATATATAAATGTTCCGGTGGAAACAGCTTGCACATATACCTCCCAGAAATACCTTCCACATAATGGTAGGATATTAGTCGCAATGGTGTCTTTATCTTAGTTCATTTCCTATGGGATGTGGGATGAATTTCTGCTGCACTTTTTATAATGTTTTCTCTATGCATACACGATTATGACGAGGTTTAAGTAATAAATTACACTGCGTCACACATTATTAGATATTTCATGATTTATCAAAATGAAAAAATAATCAATACTCAGAGGAATTTAATTGTTCATTTGTTGAATGACAGCGACATCTATCTGCGCAGTTAGGATGAAAGAGAGTTCGTTTTGCGCAGGTATAAGAACACAGCAGTCATTTTTATGAAATGTCTTGGATTTCCAAATCTTAAATGTATAGTCCCGTTGAGAATTTGAACTTTCAAAATGGGTTGTAAAGGTCATTTAACTAATAAAGAGAACTATTTGACAACCTTTGATTCTGCAAAAGGTAAAACAAAAGCTGGAAATTGCTAACTGATCAGCATGTACAATCAAACAATGAAGTTCGTTGATGATCTTCGGTGACAGGCAGGGGCAGGTTGAAGACTTTAATTTAATTTCATCAGTGTGTGTCCCGTATCAGTCGTTGTCATGGCATTTTTAGCGATTTGTTCTTTACATAGTTAATTCTAAAATAGTGAAATTTAGCAAAAATATTCTGGGATGTAGAACTTACAATCAGTTAAATCTCAAAGTTCAACGGATTAAAACTCAAAGGTAAATACAATGGAAGTACCATTTGTATACATATTATTGTTTTTATGTCCATGCCAAGATGAACTGAGATTACTGGATCTATATTAGATAAAGCTTTCTCCCTAGTCAGGAAATACAGAAGAATCCTGATGAGAAGTGTTTCTCCAAAACTTTGAAGTTGGTCGAAAGATAAGTCGATTAAACTTTTTTTATGTTTTACTATATATATTGATATATATATATATATATATATATATATATATATATATGAATAAAAATACAAGAGAAAAACTATAGTTAGTCTTAGCCAGCGCGTTTCGTCATCTGACGGACTTTATCCAGGCAAATATAATGATTTTATTTTGTAACAGGTATCTATTTGTCAGTTGCTAAAACAAAAAAATATTCTTTTCGGGGGTGCTAAGTCACGTAATTTAAGAGTTAATAACTAAACATTTCAGTTAACCTGATGAATATTTATGAGCGTCATAAAATCTAAAAATTTTGTTTATGACTTTGCAATTTTGATTTCCAAAAAACACACACACACACACACACACACACACACACACACACACACACACACACATATATATATATATATATATATATATATATATATATATATATATATATATATATATATATTACAATAATTTTACATGTTTTAAGGTTAGCAGAACTTTTGCCAAAACTCGCTCTGAGATTTAATATTCTATAAATTAAGAAAAGTTCACTTAAGTCCCTTAAATATTTTTTTTAATTATATATATATATATATATATATATATATATATATATATATATATATATATATATATTTAAATAAAAAGAAAGAACAGTAAGATATATAATCCGGTGTTCTTATAGATATTTTTATTTTTACAAAATAGTGCTCAATGTAAATTTACCGAGCATTAATATTATAAATTAATTGATTTAAAATATGTTTTTTCCGCTACACAGTTCTAACCATGTTTCAAAAATGGAAGCTAAAAGCCACGAATTTAATTTTGCAATTAAATTAAAGACATTAGTTCCATTTCATCCTCAAGTGAATTTTGGAGTAACTTTTAAAATTACTGGGTTTTAAAGACACAGCTAAAATCACGTTTCCATGGTTACAGCTAAATCTACGTCAATTGGACAAGGAATGTCAGTTCTCAATGAAAAATACATCCCTACCCCTTACCAAAATGTAGCTAATAACCGATACAATGATACAGACATAAGGAAAACCCAGACAACCCTTGTATATATGGCAATAAAGATGAGGACAACAGTCCGAACAATGAAAATAGTGTACATAGTTACAATACCTCATCTCGGAAATATAGACAGATCTTGAATAAGGCCGAAGCGTACACAGCCAAAACGTCGTGAATATGACAATAAAGATGAGGACAATAGTCCGAACGATGTAAAAATTGTAAATAGTTACAATACCTCGTCACAAAAATATAGACAGATCATGAAGAAGGCCGAAGCGTACACGGTTGAAACGTCGTGAATATGACAATAAAGATGAGGACAACAGTCCGAATGATGTAAAAGGTGTAAATAGTTACAATACCTCGTCTCAGAAATATAGACAGATTTCTTATATAGTTTATTATTTAGTTATTTCATCTCGTCTCACACAACCATTCAATTATTGGTTGAATTGAATCGGAACTATTTTTTACTGTGAAGTTCACCTTGTACAAGGCTCGAGTGCCACTAGAGGCAGAGGGTTATAGAGTAAAGAGCACAGTTTGTGTAGATG
>CAHIKZ030001202.1:1090000-1105000 GCA_903632075.3 Acanthosepion pharaonis
AATAATGTAAATAGTATATATATATATATAGGCGTGTGTATAAGAAATACACACTCATATATATATATATATATATACACACGTTATTTTTAGGGGATATCCATGTTTGAGTAGACTACCGGCCTCAATATTTGAGGAATCTTGTTACAAATACTATTTCTTATTTTCTTTTAATAAGATTTCTTGAATAATCAGGTCGGTAGACGAAATAAAATACTGTATAAAATAAACGGAACATCTGCTCAAATATGGATATCCTCTAAAATAACAGCTAAAGTGAGTCATATATATATATATCTCAAAATGTTCATATCTATCAGTCTATTTGAAAATGTTCATATCTATCTATCTATCTACAAGGTGCGATGAATAAATTGTCTTCTTATTTTAACAGATATATTTACCAAAATTACAGAATATATTTTGAAATATTAAAGAGTAATTTGTTCCATGAAATCGTAATTGGCATCAACCACAGTCCCCAGATGATTTCGGAATCTCCTGCAACTCTTCTAGACAGTCTACTTGTTTAAGTTAGTGAATGCTGCCATAATACTTGCCTTCAGTTCATCTTTGGTGTTACAAGGAGTTTTGTTGATCTCTCACTCAACTGTGCCCCACATATAATAATCAACGGGGTTGCAGTCTGGGGATTTAGGTAGCCAGATGTAAGGGGGTGATGTGGTTGCAGAAATTGTCTGACAGCCATGACTGGGGTCTCTGCACAGACAGACAATCTTTCACCAGTCATCTTTTTGACCCAGGGCAGCACCACCCCATCAAGTCACTTGACGTATTGAGTCCGAGGCCATCACCAACAAATTCGTGAGTTCTTTTCTCATTAGAAAGATCAGAGTGAGTTTTCCGAGCTGAGTACTTTAGTAATCATCATTAGACTCATCCAACTCTTTCCAAATTCTCTGCACTGTCCTCAGATTGACACGTAAACATTCTGAAATGTTCGTATTGCACCTTCTGGTATGCTCTACTGCCAAATTTCTCGTGGAGTGCATTGCGTCATGGTGCTGCTTTTCTCACAGACGGTGCCCAACTGACCCTACTATACTGTGACGTCGACAAAATTAAAAACAAACAACGCGCATGCGCGAAATAAAAATATAAAATGGCAACAACCCCATCTATCTATCTATCTATCTATCTATCTATCTATCTATCTATCTATTATTTTAAATGTTATATTTTAGTGGATAATAAATAATATTAGATTAAAAATAAAAGTACATTAACTCCTTATGTACACACACACATACACAAACGCACGCACACGCGCGCACACACACATATATATATTAAGAGGAAATTCATCAAGGAAGGTGCCGCTGTTTTTCCTACCCAAGTACTTTCAACAGGAAATAGTGTAGAGTAAAACTATGGCGATGAATTTCCTCTTAACACCAAGAAACTGATTAGAGAATTGGAAAGGATCAGTATAAAATAAACAGACACAATATGGCTATATTATTCAATGAAATTTATTGAATGAAGATATGCTACCACACACACACACACACACACACACACACACACACACACACACATATATATATATATAGGTTGGCCACTGAAAAACTGAGGGTTTTGAAAATGTCCTAATTTTTTTCAATCTTTTTTTTTTTTTTTTTTTTGCAGATTATAGAGCCCCCTTTGGGGATTAAAATGGCTACGTATAATGTTTAGAAACGCGTAAATCTCATTGAGTTTTTCTATTCCAATAAAAGATCAATTATTCAAAATCAGAGAAAAATGCCAGTTATCTCCTCGCGATAACATGATTCAGAAGCTAATCACCTGGTTTAAAAGAATTGGATCAGTCGGCGATCTACTGGGAAGAGGTCCTAAAGGCACTGCGAGCACTGGTAGAAGCAGTGGTAGAAGCTGCACGGCAGAATGTCCTTAAGGATCCATCAGCTTCTACCCATCGTCACTCTGCTTAAATAGATATCTCCAGAACATCTCTACAAAAGACTCTGAAACTAAATTTAAAAATGTTTCCGTACAAGATTCAAATGGTTCAAACTTTATTATCCCAAGATACCCATGTGTTTGTTAAAGTTATTTTTGCTTTATATCATTTAGTCTTTCAGTGTATGTATGTGCATCTCTCTCTCTCTGTGTGTGTGTGTGTGTGTGTGTGTGTGTGTGTGTGTGTGTGTGTAAGCAAACAGATATTGTTTACTTTGAGTGGTGTAAAATTGATTTAGGTAAGTATACAGGATTTCCTCGTAGAAAAGCCAGGAAGTTATCAAGTGAACCAACCCCGAAACATATGCGTTCTTTTAACGTAGCTGTAAATAATTAACTCATAATTAAAAATAAGTCCATCTAATTGCGACAGCCATATATGTATGTGATCAACCTTTTTTCTTTTAAACCACTAACAACCCCAGTTTTTAATATCCACAATATTTTTGCCAAGTAAAGCAACATAATCGTCAGCGCTTATCTCGGTGATCACTAAATTTGTTACGTCACGCCACATCACAAGTTTTGTAATGTGTAATAATGTAATTTAATATTAAATAACTCAAGAAAAGTTAAATGAATTGACCAAACGTAATTGACTGAAAGTACGTGTATTTAAATAAGAAAACTATCGGGATTTATTTTGTGAAAATACAAAATTATGGCACAAGGCCGAAAAGGGGGGGGGTTAAAGGCTGGTCTTCACTAACTATCTTATACCTAGCTAATTTGATTCACGACCCATTCAGACATTACAATTTACTCATTCACCATAAGAACTCGTCCGTCACCAATCAATCCTCCATGCACCATAATACCACATCCACTCTAGGGAGACCTACAAAACGCGCCCTGTGTCATAATAATTTAATGATCCTAACACATATGTACAAAATTCTAAAATGAAAAGATGAGGGGAGGGAGATGAGCCCAATAACGAACTAAAATATTAACATAAATTAAATTAAACGTTAACTGATGTTAGTAGGGCCCGTCCAACCCTCAAAAGGCAGGGAGACCACTGTATTCTGCCCATTGGAACAAAATCAAGCAGCTCTCTCGCTAAGGGAGTGGGAAAGGTGATAAAAAATCATACGGGCATGGGGAATTATAAAGCTGACCCAGTCGAGATAGAAAGTCGGGGGGGGGGCGGCAAAAACAAACTGGGGAGGTTGGGAATCTCAGGCTGGATCATGACTAAAGATGTGATCGCGGCAATTTTCAAATGGAAATAGCCTCCTCTTCTTTTATTGAAATTTGCTGTTATATTTATTTTGACAAGTGATCCTAACTTAACTGTTTACAGTCAAAACATTTCTCCGTCGAACTTTAAATAACATAAAACATCCCAAATGAAAATAACGGCTTTAGGACAAAAATCACACAATTTTATTATTTCGTTCCGGCAGGGGGACATCAACATAGTAGAAATATATTAAGAATTTAAAACTGAAGCGCGCGCGCGCACACACACAGACACAGACAAGCACACACACACACACACGCAAAGCCCCACCACTCATACACACACGCATTCACATCCCTCACACGCACCACACTCACCCACATCCAACCACACAGAACCACACCTACACTCACACCCACCACACACATTCACACACGCACACCAACTCTCTCTTACACACACACGGTGACATACACACGTAAATCCCCAGCACCCACACACCCAAGTATACACACACTCACATCCCTCAGACCCACCACACTCACCCAAACTCACCCACACCCACCCACACACACATTCACACACACACACACACACACACACACACACACACACACACACACACACACACAAATATCCCCTATGCCCCGCCACGGATTTCTTTCGTTCTGAGGAAACCTAATTAGCGCAGGCGAAACGTGTAGACATGTCAACAATTTTTTCCCATTTTTTTTTATTCCTCATACCTATATTGTGCAATAAATGCATTTCAGAAGACAGTATTTCCGATGCCCAAAAGAACAATGCATTGATTTTGAAATTTCTTAAAACCAGTCTAAGAACCGTCCTCGGTATGACGATAAACTACATCCGGCAGCAAGGCCTCTGATCAGGAGTTTTTGAGGAGCGTGGAGTCACCTCTAAATTGCTGGCGTTCTGAAATCCACCCTCAACCGGAGTGGTAGCACCTGTTAGGATTCCAGCTATGGGCAAATAGTTAACCCCCAAACTGGGGTCAAAACACTATGAAAGTGTAAAAAATAGGTTTTAATACCAGCAATATATTATTACCAGCAATACTTTTTGGAAAAATATTACCAGAAATACATTTTTGAAAAAAAAAAAAATTACCAGCAATAAAAATCTTGTCGGCATTAAATAAATCATTGAGGTTCATATACTGTAAAAAAAAAATCCCCCAAAAACAAGCCAAATCAAATCAAATCAAACCAGTCTATGAATGTTAGCAAGGGCAGTTTTTTCTCTTACAATCTCTTTTATTTAAAATTTCATTTTTCATATTCAAATTCATCGACTTATTTGATATATAGTTTACTGACCTTGAGATAAATGTTTTATTATTAGAATAGGTATAATATACACAAACACTTTTATATATATATATATATATATATATATATATATATATATATATATATATATATATATATATATATATATATATATATAAGTGTGTATGCCTGTGCGTGTTTATATATGTATGTGGTGATTTTATGTTCTGAGTAAATGTCATAATTTCTAAGTTATTTTTAACCACGGGCAAGACGATTAATAATGATAATAAAGCGCTTAGTTAATCCTTTCTAATCCGATTAAAGTGAAATTGTTGAGTTATTCACCGAATAAAAAAGAATCCATTTTTCTTTTTTTTGAGATTTTAGAGAAGAAACGTTTTCAATTAAGCGAAGGGGTACATGCTGAAATATATACAAACAAAAACCCACCCACCGACCGACCTCGGCCCATTCATATTCTGAAATACTTATATGAACTTATATATATATATATATATATATATATATATATATATATATGTAAAGATATCTGATATAGTTTTGTTAAGAATATTAAGCGTTTTTTTTTGCCGGTCTACAGAAGGATGATGGAGATACAATGGACCGCATATGTCAACAATGACAACGTTTTAGAAAAAAGATGGAAACAAAAAGGAAACTTATACTTAACATCAGAGAGAGACAGCTCAAATTTCTAGGGCACATAATGAGGAAAGGGGGATTGGAAAATCTGATACTCACAGGATAGATTGAGAGCAAGAGAGCCAGAGGAAAACAGGGCATAACCTACTTAGTGAGCTTGACTAAATCAATGGCGGAACAAGTTTTTCGGGGAAATAACAAAAAGTTGAAAATCGTTACAAAGCTACAAAGGACAGCAAATTGTGGAGAGCCATGATCGACAACATCCTGAGGGGACATAGCTCATAAAGGCGAAGAATGGTAACAGGAATGTTAGCCGTTTCCTTATAAGGAAACATTTGGAATTCATTGACAGACCAGTCCCTGCTAATGTCTCTTAAATCAATTTTCCAGAAAAATATGTCCAATAAGTGTTATCGTTCTTTCCAGTTTTGATGGCAGTTTCCTTCCTAACCTATTGCTTGAAGTCATGTGGAATGTCAACATCTTGATTATATCATTATTTTCTCTTCGAGTTACTTGTGATATTCATTTTAGTTGTTACAGCTGTTGGCAGTCCTCAAGTGATGTGGTTTCCGTTAATTTCCGTTTGAAGAAGGATGGTCCTCACTAAGACCTACACGCTTCATTCGCTCGAAGCCTTTTTAACCACTGATCTGAGAAAACTATTGTATAAAGATGAATAATAATAATAATACAATACACACAGAGAGAAGAATCAAATCTAACCGCTCTGACATCGTGATTAGAGACGGCAAAGACAAAATGTGCCTCCTTATTGACAGGGCGGTCCCTGCAGATTGTAATGTATTTTTGAAGATCTTCAAAAAACAAAAAAAAAAAAAAAAAAAAAAAAACTATCAAAATAGAAGGACCTTGAAATGGAAATCTCAAAAATGTGGCACATGAGGACATCAATAATTCCAGTTGTAGTTGGAGCCCTCGGAATGATTGGAAAAGATTCCAATAGACTCATTGAAGGGATTATTATGAGCCCATGCCTTAAAGAAATACAAAAAAAAAAAAAAAAAAATCAAAATAGAAGGGACTTGAAATGGAAATCTCAAAATGTGGCACATGAGGACATCAATAATTCCAGTTGTAGTTGGAGCCCTCGGAATGATTGGAAAAGATTCCAATAGACTCATTGAAGGGATTATTGCGAGTCCATGCCTTAAAGAAATACAAAAAAAAAGAAAAAAAACTATCAAAATAGAAGGGACTTGAAATGGAAATCTCAAAAATGTGGCACATGAGGACATCAATAATTCCAGTTGTAGTTGGAGCCCTCGGAATGATTGGAAAAGATTCCAATAGACTCATTGAAGGGATTATTGCGAGCCCATGCCTTAAAGAAATACAAAAAAAAAAGAAAAAAAACTATCAAAATAGAAGGGACTTGAAATGGAAATCTCAAAATGTGGCACATGAGGACATCAATAATTCCAGTTGTAGTTGGAGCCCTCGGAATGATTGGAAAAGATTCCAATAGACTCATTGAAGGGATTATTGCGAGAGCTTAAAGAAATACAAAAAAAGAAAAAAACTATCAAAATAGAAGGGACTTGAAAGAAATCAAAATGTGGCAATAAGGAAAAAAATTGTTCTCACGAGTAAAGATTCCATACCTTTGAAAAGTTCTTTTATCTATGTGATTTTTGTTGTATGATCCTAACCTAGACTGCTTTTTTTTTTTTTTTTTTTTTTTAGAAAAATGCTCAGTAGAAAATGTCATGATTCTATTTCTGACCTTAGATTTCTGGTTGGGACCCGGAAGGAAATCAGTATACAACAGAAATCAAAGGAAATAATAATAATAATAATAATAATGATAATAATAATAATAATAATAATTTGTTCCCATGAGCAGACATGTATGTCTCCTGGTAGAGGTCGTGGTACATTGGAATAAGAAAATATCGTTAACGTGCAGCAGTCGATAATCCAGAGGTAAAAAGACCCGGAGGGGGCAAATCAGACAAATATACCAAGCCGCAGCTCAAGTTGTCGCTTTTGTGGTTGGCGCAGTTGGGTCGATTTACAGGAATCTTTCTGCTTCACGATACGCCTTGGGGATACCTGACATCATTGGGAGTGCGCAGGTGGCAGCACTTCTTGTAACAGCACATGGGCTGAGGAAAGAGTTGTGACTTTAAGTTGTGATTAGGAGTTGGTGCATGATCCTCATCACCAAACCGTAAGAGTTAGAGAGAATGTAATAATAATAATCCAACCGCCCAGACATTGTTATTAAAGACCACAAATAAAAAAGTCTCTCCATATTGATATAGCAGTCCCTGCAGAAGATATTAAAAAATCTGTCAAAATACAAGTACCTTGAAATCGAAATCTCAAAATTGTGGCACATGGGAACATCAACAACCCCTGTTGTAGTTGGAGCCCTAGGATTGGTTGGAAAAGGTTGCAATAGACTAATTGAAGGGATTCCTGGAAGCCCATGCCTCAAAGAAATACAAAAAATTGTTCTCACAAGTACAGCCCACATTTTACGGAGTTCTTTACCTATGTAAAAATATTTCTATTTTTTTATTTTTTTTATATTTTTTTATTTTTATTTTATTTTATTTTATTTTTTTGTCAGTGGAAAGTGTCATGATGCCATTTCTAACCTTAGGTCTCTGGGCGGGACCCGGAAAGAAATGTCTACACGACAGAAATCAAAATAATAATAATAAAAAAAAAATAAAATAAGAAAATATATATTTTTTTACGTTGAAAACTTCCAACTACCGACTATTTTAATCTGAATTACTTTCATCACAATTTTACTTTTTAATGTAACATCCCGGGTCAAAAGGATAATATTTTAAACCTAAATAATCAGATAATTACAGATTTTAGTGAACTTTTCGGTAACTTTTTAGTAATAAACAGTAAAATATTCTTTAAAGTTTTCTTTTAGAATTGTAGAAAAACTTGGAGATTTGTCTTTGAATGAAAACACGTGACACACAAACACGTGACACACAAACACGTGACACACAAACATACCTACACATAAAATTTGAATGAACTTGAAATGGACATCGGTGTCGAGAAGGCTGTTTTGTCTTTTTATTTGACATCAAACCCTCCATAAAAGGAAATGAATATAAGCCAAAGTGTGCTGCTCTTTGGAGTCATTTTTATGACTCAGTCTGTATTTATTTTTATAGTATGTATTATATGTATTTTATGACTCAGTCAGTATTTATTTTTATAGTATGTATTATATGTATTTTATGACTCAGTCAGTATTTATTTTTATAGTATGTATTATATGTATTTTATGACTCAGTCAGTATTTATTTTTATAGTATGTATTATATGTATTTTATGACTCAGTCAGTATTTATTTTTATAGTATGTATTATATGTATTTTATGACTCTGTATTTATTTTATAGTATGTATTATATGTATTTTATGACTCAGTCTGTATTTATTTTTATAGTATGTATTATATGTATTTTATGACTCAGTCAGTATTTATTTTTTTTAGTATGTATTATATGTATTTTATGACTCTGTATTTATTTTTATAGTATGTATTATATGTATTTTATGACTGTATTTATTTTTATAGTATGTATTATATGTATTTTATGACTCAGTATTTATTTTTATAGTATGTATTATATGTATTTTATGACTCTGTATTTATTTTTATAGTATGTATTATATGTATTTTATGACTCAGTCAGTATTTATTTTATAGTATGTATTATATGTATTTTATGACTGTATTTATTTTTATAGTATGTATTATATGTATTTTATGACTCAGTATTTATTTTTATAGTATGTATTATATGTATTTTATGACTGTATTTATTTTTATAGTATGTATTATATGTATTTTATGACTCAGTATTTATTTTTATAGTATGTAATGTATTTTATGACTCTGTATTTATTTTTATAGTATGTATTATATGTATTTTATGACTCAGTCTGTATTTAAACTGAAAAGATTTTCTAATAAATATCGTATTATAAATGAACAAAGAATTTAGATTTGAAATTAAATCATCTTGCAGTTAGCGAAACCAGAGGCGTCAAAATCTTCCAAATAATCGGCATTAGAAATCTTTTGGCGATAAACATTTTGAATTAATAAAATCTACCAAAAATCAACTGATTATTAGATTGTAATAAGATTTTCGCAATTTATTTGGTAAAAAAACGAAATTATTTGACAAATTTTCATCCAAAGTTTTGGAAAATTTGATTTTTACGTGATTAAATAATTTGATCTCATTTACATTCGGATTATTTTCCTCATCTTTGTTGTTATCACGACATTTCGATCGTTGCACTTTCTGGCCCTTTTTCGGTGTTTGTTGATCCGGATAACTTTCAGGAAATTTCAAAATGGATTCTTTATTTCATCTAGATGCATTCTTTATGTTCTCACTGTTCAGGTTCTTATTTATTAGTTGCTCTTTTATTACTCATTATTGCCATCGAATATTGCACTTTGTTTCCCAGACAAATTCTTGCAACTTCGCCTGCAATGGCAAAGCATTTAGTATATTTAATTTCTGTTTTTTTTGCAACTTTAGATTTAAAAACGTCTCATTTACACGTTAATGGCAGCAGATTAAAGTCCGAACGAGTCTTTCATTTGGTTTTCTAACAATTAAAAGCCTAATTGCACATCTGTTCTATATTTGAAGTTGAGTTTGAGCCGGGGGAGTTAAAGAGAGAGACACACATCCGGGTAGAATTCGAGTATGAAGAAAAAAAGTTATTTGCAGACGAATTAAAGATTAATTAACGGAAGATATAATTATTTATTAATTTATTTATTTTTAATTCAAATAAGCGTTTAATAAATTTGATATTTACATACACATGAATATAACGATTGTTTCATTGGATGAAATATTTTTTATCTATCTATCTATCTATCTATCTATCTATCTATCTATCTATCTATCTATCTATCTATCCCAGTTTCTTTCTTATCTATCTATCTATCTATCTATCTATCTATCTATCTATCTATCTATCTATCTATCCCAGTTTCTTTCTTTCTTTCTTATCTATCTATCTATCTATCTATCTATCTATCTATCTATCTATCTCCATCTTTGCATATGCATGTATACTTGATTTGGACGCTTCCAATTTGTAGTTAACACCTTGGGCTATCTCTTTTGCGAACGACCATAAATTCTCTCTTTTTATATTTAATTGTCACTCCTTTATATCTATCTATCTATCTATCTATCTATCTATCTATCTATCTATCTATCTATCGTCCAAAACAAGTATACATGCATATGCAAAGTTGGGGATAGATAGATAGATAGATAGATAGATAGATAGATAGATAGATAGATAGATAGATAGATAAGAAAGAAACTAGGAAAGATAGATAGATAGATAGATATAGAATGCGATATATAAATTGTCGTCGAAATGACGCAAAAATGAAAATAACATTGCCATCTTGTTTTAACAGATGTATTTATCAAAATTACACAAAAATATCTTGAAATACTAAAGAGTAAATTTATTCAATAAAATCATTACGGGCCTCAACCATGGCCAAGAGACGACTTCGGAATCTCTTGCAACTCTTTTGGATGGTCTTCTTTATTAAGTTAGTGTATGCTGCCATAATCCTTCCCTTCAGTTCATCTTTGGTGTTACAAGGAGTTTTGTTGATCTTTCGCTCAACTACGCCCGACACATAATAATCAAGGGTTGCTGTCTGGGGGAGTTAGGTGACCAGATGTAAGGGGTGATGTGGCTGCAGAAATTGTCTAACAGCCATGACTGAGTTCTCCTGCTTGTGTGGCATGGTGCAAAGTCCTGTTGCTAGACATAGGGTCTTTCAGCAGCCACACTCTTGACCCAGGGCACTTGGTGTAGGTCTCCATATTGAGTCTGAGGCCCTGTGGAAAGATAAATGGAGGTATAACGTCATCATTACTAGTGATCACTCCAAACCCCATGATGTTGACTGGATATATCATCCAACACTTGCCGAATTCTCTGCATTGTCCTCAGATTGACTACCAAACACTCCGAAATATTTGTATTGGAGCTTCCGGTGTGAATGCCAAGCAGTCCATCTTGCTCTTTCCAGATTTCTCGGTGGAATGAAATGCTTCATGTTGCTCTTTTTCTCACAGACTGTGCCCAGCTGACCCAACTGTGCTGTGCAGTCGACAAAATAAAAAACAAACGTGAAATTAAAAATATGAAATGGCGACAATTTACCCATCGCAACTTGTAGATAGATATGAAAATACTGTGAGCGATCGATCGATAGATAGATATATATGAATAGACTGTGATAGATAGATATGAACATATTTAAACAGATAGATATGAACAGATTTTAATAGATAAATAGATAGATATGAACGGATTGTAATAGATAGATAGATATGAACACATTGTATATGAATATATGAGCAAGTCAAAGAATAGCAACAACAATAATAATAATAATAACCAGCAAACAACCAAATACAGGAAATAAGGGCAACAATAGTAACGTTAATAATAGTAGTAGTACTATTAATAATAATAATAATAATAATAATCATCATCATCATCATAATAATAATAATAATAATAAGAAGAAGAAGAATCATCATCATCATCATAATAATAATAATAATCATAATAATAATAATAATAATAATAATAATAATAAACTACTCTACATGGATGATCTCAAACTCTTTGACAATGAGTTGAAAGGCCTCCTCAATATTGTAAAATACTTCAGTGACGACATAGGTATGGACTTCGGATTAGATAAATGTGCAAAAGTAACTTTCAAGAAAGGTAGAATTACAGAAACACCCTTAATAGATTTAGATTTTGTCACAAAGATTAGGGAACTGGAGCATGGTGAAGCTTATAAGTACCTAGGTATTCGCGAAGAAGATGGCATACAACACCCCCAAATGAAGGAGAAGGTAAGAAAAGAGTACTACAGGCGTGTACGTCTGGTACTTAATACTGAACTAAACTCAAAAAACAGAATCTCAGCCATAAACACATTGGCTGTCCCTGTGGTGCAATACAGCTTTAATGTCCTTAACTGGACCACAGCTGAAATTAAGCGAATGGATGCCAAAATGAGAAAGCTTCTCACTTGCTATCGCATGCATCATCTCAAAGCTGATGTTGATCGTCTGTATGTGCCCGGATCCGAAGGAGGCAGAGGATTGGTTCAACTAGAACTGTCCTACAAAACTACAACAATTGGCCTCCAAAGATACTTGGAAACTACAGAAGACTGGATGATGGTATGCGTCAAGGAACATGAAAGTAGTAAGCGTCTTTACTCCGTAATGAAAGAAGCCAACAAATTCATAGTGGAGTTTCAAATGGGTGTAGAAATGCAAGTACAGCACAATACACCGGCTGAAACTGCAAAATACTTAAAAAAGACAGCAAAGACAAATGCAACCGACCAGATACAGAAGCGATGGCAAGATAAACTGCTTCATGGCCAATACTCTGCCGGTACCAAACAAGCTGACGTAGACAAAACCCGTACTCATCAGTGGCTACGTAGTGCAGGGTTGAAAGCTGAAACTGGAGGTTTTATCCTTGCTGCACAGGACAAATGCTTGTTAACTAGGAATTATCAAGCACATATATTAAAATGTGTTAGCCCAAAATGATGATTTTGTGATAAATATCCAGAAACGATTGATCATCTTTTATCAGGTTGCACGATTTTGGCACCCACTGAATATAAAACCCGGTATGACAGAGTAGGCCAATATCTGCACTGAAAAATCTGCAACTTCTACGGAAAGGAAACTGAAAGAAACTGGTATGAACACCAGCCAGACCCGGTTACGGAGATAGCCTGTTACAATTCTATGGGACTACACAATACACACTGACAGAACAATCAAAGCCAACCGCCCAGATATTGTTATTAAAGACCACAAACAAAAAAGTGCCTTCTTATTGATATGACAGTCCCTGCTGACTGCAATGTATCTTTGAAGATATTCAAAAAGCTGTCAAAATACAAGGACCTTGAAATAGAAATCTCAAAAATGTGGCACATGGGAACCTCAACAATTCCCATTGTAGTTGGAGCCCTAGGATTGGTTGGAAAAAATTCCACTAGACTAATTAAAGGGATTCCTGGAAGCCCATGCCTCAAAGAAATACAAAACATTGTTCTCACAAGTACAGCCCAAACTTTACAAAGGGCTTTATCTATGATTTTTTTTTTGTCGGTGGAAAGTGTCATGATGCTATTTCTAACCTTAGGTCTCTGGGCGGGATCCGGAAAGAAATGTGTAAACGCCAGAAATCAAAGAAAATTAAAATGATAATAATAATAATAAATGGAAACACTAATGCCAATTTGATGGTTATTTTAGGACTTTTTAACCGTTAAATACTGATATTAGTCATTATACACAGCAGGTTGTATAATTTCTATCTCCATCTCCTCCTTCTACTACTATCAGCAAATACAGGCAAGGTATATATATATATATATATATATATATATATATATATATATATATAATTAATTCATCGATTCTGAAAGAAACCTCAACAGAATGCAGAAAGCTCTGGATGGCCGTTTCGTGGTGGAACTCAACTGAGTTTCTCTATAACCATAGGACTGTGCTTCAAGGAGCCACGACTACAATCATCAAGCCGCTCAAACTTGAGCATTAGAAGCCGGTTCAAGCAATGATAAACAAGTGATAGAACCGGCTTCGATTAGCCGATCAAATTGATGGGAATAAACGGTTTCATTAACTCGTAATGAACGATACTATGGTTTCTCATTTTGTGAGAACAACCGTCCCTTTGACAAGCAAAACCACTGTCATTTTGACATACAAAATCAATGTCATTTTGACATGCAAAACCAGTCCTTTTGGCATAAAAACCACCGCCCTTTTGACATGCAAAACCACTGTCATTTTGACATGCAAAACCACTGTCATTTTGACATGCAAAACCACTGTCCTTTTTGACATGCAAAATCAATGTTATTTTGACATGCAAAACCACCGTCATTTTGACATACTTTCTGTTGACATGAAAAACTCATTTTTCATAAACTATAACAATGCGATGTAAAAATGAAATGTTGCCATTCCTGTTTAAAAGTCCCTTGCAGATACTGGAACGCTGTGTTCGCTTCACAAATAAAAGCTCATGAGGAATCCTTTCTTTGCAAGTTTTTAAACTCTGGAATGCACTGCAAACAATGCATTGTCAAATAAAAGAAATGATAATCTAATTTTAGACGCAGTTTCTTACCATTCAGCATAGGTTCTGCCTTGGCTAGTTGACTTATAATTCATACGTTATTAATTTCTGAATACACAAATTGTATAAATATATAATAAGATATTATTAGAGTTTTCTAGTTAAGAAAACTTACAATTTGTAACCCTCAATATTTCCATGATGAAGAAAAATACTTAGAAAATACTTCAATATCCTAATTATTTCATATATGATGTTCACCCAAGACAAGAGCCACTCAAGGTAGAGCGTTACTGAATGAGGTTGTTGTATAGACGTAAGAGGAAGATTATGAGGATATGTAGGATAGATAACGCTTTAGCGTCAAAATTAACCACCTTTAACATCAGTAGGAGGCACGGTGGAGTAATGGTGGTGTGGTGGGGAGGGGGTAACAGATGTAAAGAATATTTTTACTAAGATTTTTTAAAAAAGAAAGACTCAAAAATCATTCCATTCATTTCTAAATAAGTCCTGAAAGTTTCATTAAAATTCTACAATTATTTAATTTTTGCAAGAATTTCCAAATTAATACGTTTTTCACAGAAAAAAAACAAAACAATAAAACAAAAAAACGAAAACAACAACAAAAAAAAAAAACGCTAAA
>CAHIKZ030001202.1:1110000-1125000 GCA_903632075.3 Acanthosepion pharaonis
TTTTTTGCTCGTGAATGTTCTTACTGATTTATAGAAAGATTACTCCTGCGTTTTAATATGTGATTGACTGGTCATATGACAGTTGAGAAGTAAAGTGAATTCGGTTATCAGAATGTATGGATGATGCCCATCACCTCTCTATACTGTTACTTAGTAGCTAAAAGTGGATGACATTGTTTCACTGCGAAAGAAAAACTTAAAGCTTATTCTATCTATCTATCTATCTATCTATCTATCTATCTATCTATCTATCTATCTATCTATCTATCTATGTTTGAAATAGAGACTCCGGTTTATTTTAAATAGTGTCTCTTATACCTACCAGCCTGAACATTTAAGAAAACGTAATATAGAAACTGTGCTCTTTGTAGGAGATACCAAGTTTTGGACTGGCAAGCTTTAAACTGCTCGGTCACAGAGAAGGACACAGACCATCAAGGTTCTATTTACACTTTTAAGGAATGCACAGTCCTTTGTCTTTCGAGAAAACTGAACGATTGGGTGTACATTTCTTAAATTTTACTATAGAATACCGACAAGTTCTGTCTGTCTAACTGTTTATTTAATTTTTCTAACTTCCAACTAAATTGTTTTGTGTTAGAATTGACTTTCCAAAGTTCATTTATTGTATCCATCCTTTACAATAAATAAATCGATACAAGAAAGGAACGTTGGAAAGTTAATTCTGACATAAAACAATTTAGTCGAAAGTTAGAAAAAACTAAATAAAAAGTAAGACATACTGATCTTATTTATTGTTAAATGGTAGTGATAGAGAAAAAATAAATAATATTGTTAAATGGTAGTGATAGAGAAAAAATAAAGTCAAAATTTCACTATCTCTAAAAATAGGCGGATAATAAAAATCGCCAAGCAAACAAAGCCATAGTTCGACCAACCAACCAGAAACCTTTCACAAAAAGGATAAGGCTGCAAACCAAAGGGAAGCTAGCAGTATTTTCGAACCTGATCTGTAGATGTGCATATAAACAGATGGAAAATTAAGCAAAGTCAGAGTCGATAAATTGAGCATCCCAAAACTCTGAGTTTCAGATACACTGCTTGTCGACTTCTCTGCCCGAAGGCAAAGAGTAACCCAGACGAGGCTATGCCAAAGAGTACAGTCTCGTCTGAAAAGGTAGACAAACCCGACCCCGTTATTACGGAGTCTACGGGAATATTTTTACCTGAGCGTACTTACACCGGCCTTGTGCCACATCTCGCTCTGTGGGGAGCTCAGCTAAATACTGAGTCAATAAATTAATTTTGTCCATTCTCCGATGCTACAGTAAACGTAACATACCTCGAGATGAAATACAATTTGGAGGACTAGCTGCACTATACCTTCTTTCTCCACGAGGTCAAGCGGCGGCTACTACATTTGGGTACATACATACATACATACATACATTTGCTTTCTCTTATGCGCCAGGACTTTTACACTTGAACTCTTGAAACTTTAGCTTTCACCTTATCCTTCTGTATTATTATATTGTGTAATATAAAGAATTATTTTTTATTTTTCAACATTCAGTACATTTTCCTTTAATCATGACACAAGGCCAACAGTCATCCAAATCAATTATACCGATCTATGACCGGAACGGACATTGTTGTAAAATAAACACATCTCGTCCATAACTAATAATCGCCTGACTTAAAAATAAACCGTAGTTTGAATATCTATCTATCTATCTATCTATCTATCTATCTATCTATCTATCTATCTATCTATCTATCCGGGTCTTTTAATTCAATGAATCTATCTATCTATCTATCTATCTATCTATCTATCTATCTATCTATCTATCTATGTGCATGTGTGTGGTTGAAAAAAAAAAACAAACAGATGAAATAACTGAAAATCTTGGTCACATTGGTCGGGAATTCAAGTTCATATGAAGGAACTGAAAATTTAGTTCCTCTATATATTACTCCATACGTTATTTTTAGTGGATATCCGTATTTGGGTAGACGTTCAGTTTTTTTAAACGGCATGCATTAAAAAGTTAATAAAAAAATGGGTGCACCCCCCACCACCTGCAAATTTCGAACTTACGTTCCCCATTTGTAATAGAAAATTGAAATCTGTTCGGGCGGACGCAAGAAAGTAGACTTAATACAGTTTTTTTTTTGTATAACAGGATTTAATGCGTGTGTAAATAAAAAAGTTCAGTCTAAGTAAACGAAAGCCCCAATGTCTGTGTGAAGAACTGTCTTTCAGAGAAAGTTCTTTGTTAACTGGTATAAGACAGCGTGAACGGAATTAATTGGAACAGAGCGACCGAACTCGAGGAATATCTTTTAGATTAGAACCATTTTCCTTGTGATCGGAAGTGGATGAAGTTGTGGTGTTTTTCGAACGCATGGGAACGGTCCTGGTTGGTTGTAAAATTATCTTTTTAATAGTTTAATTAATTTTTTTTTTTAATACCAGCGGTGCTAATTATCAGGGCCACTGTGCAGAAGACTCATTTACAAACTTCTCTCAACGCTAGGAAAATAGATTATCTGATGAAGTTCTACAGACTCTTTCATAACACAACACAATTAGACAAAACTGAAATGAAATTGTTTTATTTCCTTTTGTCATATCCATATATTTCGAAAATTCCGAGTTGACTCAAAATTGTTTACCTTTATATATATATATATATATATATATATATATATATATATATATATATATATTACAAAATCAAAACTATATTGTACGAACATTATCTATGAATTTAAATGCCCTTAAAGAACTGTGTTCTAGATCAAACCGAATTCATAAATAATTACATCGGTTAAACAACTACATGCCTATCCAGACGCCTTACGTTACAACTATCTGACTATAGCTTTATTAGAACCGATTTAAACACACAGACAAACTTACCAGACTCCATTAGAAAGTAGAAAACACAAACATAATAACTTCATCCATCTGTTAAAAAAAGATTAAAAATAATGGAAGCCTTAATAATAAAAAAAAAAAGAAAAAGCCAACACTTAATAATATTAACTACGAAGACGGCCACAATGTGCTGGCTGTGTTCGGAAAATAGAACATCCGTATAATTCTAGAAACATACACACAACCCATACACTCGGTTAAAAATCAAAAATAAAATCATCCTTGATAATGGCTAAAAGTATATCCGAAAGCGCTCGGAATTACAGAACATTTGTACAGTTTTTACACACTCTGTGTCCAAAAAAGAAAGCACCTGTTCGAACACAAGAAAAATTAAATAAAAAGCTTAATCGTAGTACCTTGTCTGTCGTATTTAATGAAACATGTATAAATGAACGATTCCTGCCTATATATAAACTTTTAGCTTATCTGCAAGCATGATTTAATTTCTTTTCAACTGACAGCTTTTTTTTTCACTCGCTATTTTAGGAAATGCAGCGAAGAGTGTTGGGAAAAAGTTTAATCTCCGTGTGACGAACCCCCGTTCCTTGCAGATGTAAATTTTGTAAGTCAGGTTGATGATGATGCTGATGATGATGCTAAAATTGGAGTTTAAACTAAATGCATGTGGAATCTTTTTTTTTTTTCTACATTAATTCACTCGGTACAAGTTAGAGGGTTACTAAGTGAGATTTGTTGTAAGTGAAAAGAAAAAGTACAAATTGCATATCATGATTATATGTAACATTGATGTCGGTTAACCTCTTCAATATTGTAATGATCGGGGAAGTATTCCCTAGGAAGTCAATGGCATACGAAAGGAATGGGGAATGATTTCCTGTCGTGAACTTGGGATGGCGGATTCGAGCTGTTGAGGGCGTTTCGAGTTATAATAACTCTGGTTATAATAACTCTGGTTATAATAACTCTGGTTAAAATAACTCTGGTTAAAATTACTCTGGTTAAAATAACTCTGGTTAAAATAACTCTGGTTATAATAACTCTGGTTATAATAACTCTGGTTAAAATAACTCTGGTTAAAATAACTCTGATTATAATAACTCTGGTTAAAATAACTCTGGTTAAAATAACTCTGGTTATAATAATCCTGGTCATAATAACTCTGGTTAAAATAACTCTGGTTAAAATAACTCTGGTTATAATAACTCTGGTTATAATAAGTCGTTAGAAAAGTTTCCATAGTAATATTAATAATGTATAAAATAATCATTGATGTTAATTATTTTTGTTCATTATTACTATATTATTTCCTTTATTAAGTGTTCCAAGAAATGGGACTCAAGATAAACCTTTTCAAAACAGAAACTATTATCTGGAATTGGAATGAAAGCAGTGATAGCACTGATATCCTGAATCCATCGTCAAAATCCAGAATATGGAATTAGTAAATACTAAACACTTCAAATAACTTGGTGTATGGATCATTTGTAACAAATTAGGTAGAGTGGAAAAATGAATTTGAACATAGAATAGACTCCACCGGAGGTAGTTTCACCCAACACCGCAAGTTGCTACGAAACCAAAAGATCAACCTGAAAACTCGAGTCATGTTCAAATCGCGTCAAATCGAGACTTTCATATGGATGTCATGTATGGCGTCAAACCCGGTTAGAATTATCTAAACTGTCATCGTGTATACAACCGATTCTTAAGATCAATGGGGAAAAACGGTTTTGAACGAATGATGCCTGAGGATTTTGGCAAACATCCTTCTTTGTGGACTGGCGTTACAAAATCACAAACAAGAACAGTACCAAATAACAGAAACTACATCACTTGGAGACTTACAGGTAATACATTTTTGAAAAATATTATTACCAGCAATACATCTGAAATTCGACAAAACTCATCTATACTTCAATAAAATCTGATCTACAAACTGATTTTTTTACAAAGAATACATATTCTATTCATACGAATTTATCTTAAAAATCTTGTCGACATTTAATTAATCATTGAGGTTGATATACCATAAAACAAAATAAACCTAAATAAATAAACGTTTTAATCCCAGTTTCCTTATTATGTGCTCTTGAAATTTCATCTGTGCTTTTGTGATGTTAACCACATTGATGGTGCTTCAAGTCTCTTCTTCATTTGTGAGGAGATTTTCCAACATTTGCTGCCATAGAGGCGGACCGATATTGCATAACAGTTAAGCACTTTTCTCTTTGTTTCTAACGAGGTATTTTCTGTTTCTGAATATGCAATACTTTAAAAAATAACACGCGTCATATACACTGAAAATACAGCATTTCAACACAAACACTTATTTTAAAAGGTGCGTTTTACACATCGAAAACAATGTTTTAGCAGGAACACTTTCATTAGAAAACGTGTACAACGAAAATAAATGATTTCAAAATGTCCACATTATACATCAAAGATGTAATTTTTTCTGATCACACAGTTTCCTCAAATCTAACTCACTCAACGGGTGGGAGACAGAACTAAGCACCCGTATTAAGGTCGACTTTCTCGCTCGCTTGTTTATTCATCAGATTCAGGGCATCCACCCGGAATATCGGTAATAAATAACTGGTGTCGCTGTGCTGCTGTTTCGGGTAGCAAGTTGTCTACCCAGACATGCTAGATACAAAAGCCGATCTAGAGTTTACCTACTGCAATTTTGTAGGTAGAATCGCTTTTCATTTGTTCGCATGGTTGTGTGGGATGTATGGAGGGGTGGGGGTGTTTAGTATTCATTTTTTGTTCAGATCTGGGTCGGGTGCATTGCTGCAGGGATTGTTTTCCCATGGATTCTTTCCTGTTATGTCTTATTTACAAGATGATTAGGATAACTGCTCAGTACGTAGTTTTGTCGAGAGAAAACAGCAATAAGTTTGGTGTTTAGTTTCCACGATATTTGGGTGCGCTGGTCTGTTTCAAAAAATGGTTACAAATATTAAGAAGCGTTAAGCATAAAAAAGAAGCAAATCAACATTAATAAAATGTTATCAAGTTTAAGAACAAACACACTAAATATATTTCATAAGTAAAATAAAAAAAAATAAAACGATACGATAACACGTCACGTGTAGAAGCGATATCAGCTATCTCCTGCTAATTCCCCTCTCCAAGTTCTCCACTGCCTTAACCGGGTATTGAACTCATAGGAGATAATATGATAACTGACATCTATTAGACATGGCACGTGGAACTAGTACAGTCTACCCCAGTGAGCGAAATAAAGGGTTCAGTTCGATATTCCAACCACCTGAAGAAGGCCGGAGCGTACAATGGCCGAAACGTTGTAATAAATATGGCGACAAAGATGAGGACAATAGTCCGAATAATGTAAATAGTGTACATAATACCTCATCTCAGAAATATAGACAGATACTGAAAGGCCGAAACGTTGTAATAAATATGGCGACAAAGATGAGGACAATAGTCCGAATAATGTAAATAGTGTACATAATACCTCATCTCAGAAATATAGACAAATATGTGTTTTGTGTATATAATCTCATTGATTTCATTCAGAGTTTTTTTTCCTTTCAATCACTTTTGTTATTAGATATTCCGCACTGTAATAATAGAAGTTCTACCAGGAATAGTGAAACGTTGTAAGAACCTGGACGTAAATTTAATGGCGATGATCTTGTGATTAAGGCACTTTCTAAATATTTTCATCTTTATGAATTGTTTTCTCTTTTAATTAGAGTATTTTTTTTAATATCACAATTATGCTCAGTCTCGTTACGATGAACAGCTAATGTGTTTAATGTGTTATTTAAATGCGAAATATCCCTTTTGTGTTCATATAATCGTTGGGGTTTCTTCAATGTATTCTTTCTGGCAATCATTACAGGTGATAGAGTAAACTCCGCCTTCATATTTTAGTTTATTTTTTCTTTTGCATTGATTAAGACTTTTATTGTTTTAGATGAAGTTGTGATAAAGTTTATGTTTAGCTTAGATAAATTATTTTAAATCATAGTTTTGATAGAGTTAGTGGGTAGAATAATATATTTTTTGATTCGTTAGCTTTTTATTTTGGAATATTTTATGAGTCTTGTCTTGCATTGAATCTGAAATATAGTATTGGGAAAGCTTGAAAGTATTTTTAATATATCTGTCTTCTTCATGTAAATAATGCGGGTTGCATATTCTCAGTGCTCTTTAGTAGCATCCAATGATTATTCCGGATTTTATTTTGTTGTTACAATGGGAATAGAAATTTATGAGATTATTTTTGATTCAATCTAATTTAAGTTTTAATCTATCTATCTATCTATCTATCTATCTATCTATCTATCTATCTATCTATCTATCTCAGTCTATTCCCATAATAATATCTATCTATCTATCTATCTATCTATCTATCTATCTATCTATCTATCTATCTATCTATCTATCTATCTATCTATCTCAGTCTATTCCTATCTAATATCTATCTATTCTAATAATATCTATCTATCTATCTATCTATCTATCTATCTATCTATCTATTAGTTATGCAATACAATAAAGTAGCAGTATGGTAATATTGTCTGCTTGTCAATAATATTCACATTGATTAAATCCGATCTCCGAGCCGACAGCCAAGCAAAGGGTTTGCATTGCTTCTTGTCATACAAACAAATTAATTTGGTTTCCTCCCTGTGAACAGCGTCACAAGTTTGCGTAATTCTGCACTGATTGACACCCGATACCACCAGAAGAGAACAAATGTCACGGAGGAGTTGCTGCTTTTTAGCGACAACAGATTTGTGGAGAAATTTTTTGTGTCGCTCGTTGAGAAGGAAAATTAATTTAATTAATCTCCAAAAAATAAATAAATAAATAATTAAAATAAAAAAATAAAAAATAAATTAAAAAACAAAATATATTTTATTTTATTTTATTATTTAATAATGCAAAAGTATTCCAGTTAAAATCGAAGGCATTCACAATGGCTTGCGAGATTAGATGTTATTCTACAACAAGCATAACTCAAATATTAATAGTCTGGCACAGGGCCAGATAAACGAGACAACCAGTGAGAGGTGCAAGAATCCATCCATTTAATACTAGTAAAAACTTGTATTGCTACCATATTTCAGCTGGGATTGTCCAATGCTCACTTTTCAGCCTTGATAGAATTCAAAAACGATTACGATTCATAGTGTGTGTGTGTGTGTGTGTGTGTGTGTGTGTGGAGGGGGTGACTGGTTTTCCATTCTGCAGCCCCTTTCCGACAGACGAAACGTCGAAGTCTATCGCTATTGTATCGCTATTTTTTTAAAAAAAATCTAGTTCACCCCAAACAAGGCAGTAAAGCCACTAAGACGCAAGAGGTTACTGTGCGCGGAAGAATTAGAAACAGGAACATTGGTAATGACCAAGAACAAAAGAAGATTAATCAGGATGACAGTAGATAACGATTGACATCGCATTTAAAATTTTGCAGATCAAAATTGGCTGGAAAGCATGGAGCTGTAAGGGAGTCCCACAAGCGAGAAGTGCGAGAAAATGAACTTTTAGCATAGAACTTATGGTTACATTTAGCCATCTCAACTGTAAATTGGTGAGACCTCATCACCAGTCTAGTACTGCGCTTAAATTCAAAAAGTCTAGGTACCATAGCGAAGTGTCTATCCGAACAGTTAACATGGAAGTATTTATAGAAAAGGCACAGGGAGGCAACTATACGGCGGTGGGAAATTGACTGAAATTGTGACGCCAGATCAGGATTATTAATATTGCTGATTCTTCTTTGGATTTTATCAAGTATCTCTAGATATATAGAATGGTAGACTTATAGATATGTAGGATAGATCTAGGAGATAAAGATTGTCTAGCACAAGGTACTAATTTTCTTAGCAGCGGACCTAGTAATGGAGTCTTTCCACTTTACGTCAGCCTTGAACGTTATCCCGAGAAGGCGTAACGCGTCATTTTCCTGGGGGTCAGCATCAGTCATGCTGATGAAAGATAGAAAAGGGTCTCTCATATGATTAATAGAGAGCAGTTTAATTTTGGAGGCGCTAAAAATAACAAGCCAGTCTTTGCCCCATTTAACAACAGACTGAAGGTCGTTTATGACTTCATCCGCCCATTTGACCTCATCGAACTGATGAGACGTGCTATTGAGACAAGAGTAAATGGTTTATCATCAGCATAGGTACCAAGTTGAGAGCTGATACCAACGGGAAGGTTATTAATGGGGATCGAAAACAAATTAGCAGCAAGGATAGAATCCTGGGAGGGGGACAGCTGCATTAGTACGAAAGGAAATGGAAGAGTGACAGTTCAGGATCACCTTCATGTCACGATTCGATAGAAATGATTGAATCAGTTCAAAAAGATACCAAAGCGAAGTGTCTATCCGAACAGTTACCAAGAAAGTATTTATAGAAAAGACACAAGGAGGCAACTTTACGACGGTGGGAAATTGACTGAAGCCGAGATGCCAGATCAGGACTAATAATATTGCTGATTCTTCTTTGGATTTTATCGAGGTTCGCTAGATATATAGCAGAAGCACCGGATCATGTGTGGCAGCAATATTCTAAATATGGACGAATGGTAGAGTTATAGATAGATCCAGAAGAAAAAGATTCTCTAGCATAACACAGTGTACTAATTTTCTTATTAGCTGACCTAGTAATGGAGTCTTTCCACTTTACGTCAGCCTAGAACGTTATCCCGAGAAGGCGTAACACGTTATTCTCTTGGAGATCAGCATCAGCCATGCTGATGAAAGGTAGAAAGGGGTCTCTCGAGTAATAGAGAGCAGTTTAGTTCTGGAGGGGTTAAAATTAACAAGCCAGTCTTTGCCCCATTTAACAACAGACTGAAGGTCGTTTATGACTTCATCCGCCCATTTGACCTCATCGAACTGATGAGACGTGCTACTGAGACAAGAGTAAATGGTTTATCATCAGCATAGATACCAAGTTGAGATCTGATACCACCGGGAAGGTTATTAATGGAGATGGAAAACAAATTAGCAGCAAGGATAGAATCCTGGGAGGGGGGAAGCTGTATTAGTACGAAAGGAAATGGAAGAGTGACAGTTCAGGATCACCTTCATGTCACGATTCGATAGAAATGACTGAATCAGTTCAAAAAGTTGTCCGGAGAAACTTTAACTTTTTCTGCGACAAATGTTCAGATGAGCTCCATGGGATTTTTCGCACATAGATATTTTAACAAGAAAGAAGATTAAGTCTATAAGTTTATTTATGAACTTAAGGAGGGCCGAAGAACACATCGGCCGTAAAATAGTTATAAAAACAACAAAGATGAGAATATTCGTTTGAATAATGATAATCAAAACTCACAAATAATGAGTTTTAAACGTTACTCTACGAGTGACAACAGTTTGGATTAGAATACCTTTCAGATTTGTATGGTTAACATGTCAGAATTTTTTTTTCTGGTGACCTTAAGAATTTAGCTTTGCACATTTATTAAGCTTTTGGCGCAAAAAGTCTTCCTACCATCAATACGTTTATTGTACCCTGAATCAAATTAAGCAAACCTTATAAATATCAGCCCCTTCCCCAATCTAAAATAGATGTGTATTTTTCTGGCCTGACATCTCTTAGCAATACGGAAGTACTCAGTATGGGCTAAAATCAAATTTTGTTTCATAATGAACTAGCGGGGATACTCGGCGTTGCTCGGAAGATTTCTGAATAATAGTTTATTATCGACAATTTATTGATATTTTTCAGCCATCTTATGGAAAATAATTGTTTATTCAATCTTTAAAAAATAAACTTCATTTCTTATTTTTTTGGTTTGTTGCAAAATAGCTAAATTTATGAAAATACTACACTTCCAATATCACGCTGGGGAGGGGGGTTCTTAGGGGGGTTGACTATTTCCATATTTTTATTCAAAAATACTTTTTATTTTTCGATTTAAATACTAACATAAATACTCTGTTAATGTTGTTTTTAAACAAATCAAACTTAGATAAAAGTTCATTAACCTTCTTTCAAATTATTATTAATAAAAGAATTAAATAAACTTAAATTAAGATATATTTAAACATATTTAATTTAATCATTTTTTTCAAGCAAAACTATAGTGAGCCTTCTTCGAAAAATAATTATTTACTATTTATTTTGGAGGAGAATTTAGATTTTTTAAGTAAATAATGTTTTACTTTTAAACATTACATTAGCAGTTATTTTTCTGTAAATGAATTTAAGTATTAAGTATTTTGAAAGAGAATAGAAGCAAACAAGATACATTGAGAATTTAGTTTTGAAAAGCGATTGTTTAAATTTCAATTTATGTTTGTATTTGAAAATAAAATAAAAACTTTAGTTAAATAAAAATTAAGAGAAACAGACATGACTTATGGCTAACACTAGTTGTGTTGAATATTTGTTTTAGGAATTTAATTATATTTTATTTAAATTAATTTTCGAAAAATAAGACTCGCTATAGTTTTTTTTGCTTTAATAAGACTTAATTGAAAATTATTTGCTTTTTATGTTAGTTACAAACCCCCCAAAAGAATTTTTTTTTAAAGATGGAATTAAAAATTATTTTCTATAAGATGTCCAGAAAATATTAATAAATGAATAATACACACACAGGCGCATACAAACAACTGCCCTTTGAGTGATACTGAATTTCTATATACGGACAAACCTCTCATCAACAGACTAATAGTGTTCGCTAAAGTCGATCGTCTGTAGATGAGAAGGGATTATTTTTTAGTTATAAGGCCACTATAATAGCTATCAGTAGTTATGATCGTAATGTAAATATTATAAACATGTATATATGTCATAAATAAATATATAATTAATATAGATATATTAACCAAAATAACTTATTTCTCACAGGTACTTTCTCACGCACGCACTAATGTATCGTACTTTCCGTCTTTGTTTACAATTGAAAGGCCCGCCGCCGCCACCAAGCGGTCATTTTGAGAACTAATACGACTCGTTCCGCTAAGCCCGCTTTTTAAAAAATACATCGCCGAAGATTTGGAAGTTTTTGCCTGCATATTATTTTTTATTTTGCTTGCAGATTTTGTCTGTTGCATCCGAAGTCCGTTGATAGGTGGTTTTTCTGTATATTTGTTTTCTAGCCACACACACACACACACACACACACACACACACACACACACACACACACACACACACACACACACACACACGTATGTTAGAATAAGTAAATAATAAACTTTTTGTCAAATAATTGTATTTAATATTTTTTAATTTACTTTGTTGTTTTAATATTCATTTTTTAAAGTTAAACTTTTATTTACTAAAGATGTGAAAATAAATTTAAGTTTAAATATATCTTAAGTTCTTAATTTATGTTTATTTACATTTTTATTAATAATAACCCCCTCCAAAATAAATAGTAAATTATTATTTTTCGAAGAAGTTAAGGCCCGCTATACCTTTTTCTTTAAAAAAATGATTAAATTAAATATGTTTAATTATATTTTAATTTAGTTTATTTAGATGTTTTAGCAGGGCACACACGCTCGAATATTTGAATAAATAAATATTAAACTTTTTTTCAAATAATTGTGTTTAATATTCTTCTTTTAAATTTACTTTATTGTTTTAATATATTTTTTTAAAGTTACGCTTTTATTTACTATAGATGCGAAAATAAATTGAAGAGAATAGAAATTTTAAAAATACATACTTGGATAGCGTTTAGCAGAATAAAAGAGTAAAAACTAACGGTAATCTAATTCGAGAATAAAAATTCTTACTGTTCTTTTTTACTTTTTAATTCTGAGAATTTCGAATGCATTCTAATGCATTTTAAATTTAGCATATCTTCGTAAATACAAATCATACGATGATAATTTTTATACAAAAAGTTGGCTTGGACGATAATGAGTCTGTATACATATTTACTTTGTCATAACTATTGTAGTTTTTTTTCAGTTTTAGACGGACACACACACACACACACACACACACACACACACACACACACACAAACAATTGCCCTTTATATATGTATAGCTTGCATATAATTCAAAAACGATTTTATTTTCATCATTTCATCCCAAGCAAGGCAAAAAAGCCACATAGTCGCAAGGGGTTACTGAGTGTGAAAGAATATGAGAAAAAGAAAATATTATTATGGAGCGAGAATAATAAGAGAACAAGAATTAAGAAGACAGAAAATAACGATTGACATTACATTTACATTTTTGAAGGTCAAAGTTGACAGGAAAGCAAGAAGTTGGAAGAGAATTTCATAAATGAGACGAAACTGATATAAACTTACGTTTACATCTAGCTATTTCACATTTAAAATGATGAGACCTAGCTGCCAATCTAGTACTGCACTTAAATTCTTAAAGTTGAGATACCAGAAAGGAAAGTTCATCAGAATAATTACTATGAGAATATTAACAGAAAAGGCAGAGGAAAGCTACGTTACGGGGTTGGGAAAGTGACTGAAGTCGAGAAAGCAACTTCCAGGGTAATATTCTTCCGTTGTTAAAAAAACAACAGTAGCTTTTTAATCATGGGAAAAGATGATAATATATCAAAATTCTAGATGTCTGACAATGTATTTAAATAGTTAACGATTTCCCTGAAAATTAACTGGTTTAAAAAGTAGCTTTCTTTTGGCTGACACCTGTGATGGGAATATCCAACTGCTGTTCTTGGGATTATTCAGACACCCTGCCACATTTACTTCCTGATAACGGAAAACTTCTCATTTCTCTATCACATTAAACAGTATGGCTGATGCTAACCTCCAGTGTAGTAACTCATTGCGCATTCTCAGTCTAACGCTTTCTCCTTGGAAATAATTGGAAAGATTATATTGAATCTTTGAACAGGAGTAGGAGTTTATCCCTTGTTTCCTGTTTAGGATTGGGTTTCCGGTTCATTTTAAAGTCTTTTTATTCTCTTTCGTTCCCAGTAGATCCTCTTGCGTCTTAATGGCGTTACTGCCTTGTTTGGGGTGAATTGATAAAAAAATTGCTAAGTCTGCAGCTAATATAGTTCATTCCCTGTGTTATGCTAGACATTTTTCTCCTTCAAACATGTCTTGCCTCTTAATAAGTTTATCATTCATCCGTGCATTAAGTATTGTTGCCATCTCTAGTATTGCGGGATTACGGCCATATCACGTCGAAACATTGGTTCCCGTACGATCACCGATGTTAAGCAACGTCCAGCTTCGTCAGTCTCTCGATGGGTGACCGCTTTGGAATACCAGCTGCTGTAAGCTTGGATGTTCGAGGGGTGTAATAGATAATGACTCGAAATTGTTAATCACAGAGTCCACTTCTTCTCCCCCAGCTATAGGTTAATTAGTAAGACTTGCATTATTAAATCATTATTATCTTTAAACAAGTAATGTTCTAATCTAAAAATATTTCAAATATTGGCTTTAAATGATTTACACTGGGTTGATAAACCGTAAAGAAAGAATCAATCAATCTAGTATTGCGTTTTAATTCGTGAAGTCGATGTACGAACGAGGGAAGATCATTAGAATAATTGTCATGAAAAGGTTTATAGATAAGGCAGAGGGAAGCTACGTTATGAGAGTGGGAAAGTGACTGAAGTCGAGATGCCAGTTCAGGACCAATAATATTGTAGATTCTTCTTCGTATTTTACCAAGAATCTCGAAATACAACAGTAAAATGATGATAACTTGGCGACAATCTAGTACTGCGGTTAAATTCACAAAATCGAGCTACCAAAGTGGAAAACTCATCGAAACAATTGCGAAATAGAAAAGGTAGAGGGAAGCTATGTTACGGAGGCGGGAAAGTGACTGAGATGGTCAGGACCGATGTCTCAAGATACATAGCAGAAACGGCAGACGAGATACAGCAGCAATATTCAATGCATTGATAAAAGGTAGACTTATAATGATTCAATATTCAAGATTCTGGTGAGAAAAATTGTCTAGAACGACAAAGTGAACCTACTTTTCTAGCAGTAAGTCTAGTAATTGATTCGATATACTCTCACTGATTCATTCCCCTGGAAAACGTCAGGCCGAAAAGGTGCAATCGTTTCAGATGTTTCTATTCTAAATATCCGGCCATGGTGCAAAATTAATTGGGGATACATTAATTACGATTTGGCTTTTTGAGTTCCAGATAAGAAAATAATAT
>CAHIKZ030001202.1:1130000-1180000 GCA_903632075.3 Acanthosepion pharaonis
ATAAGAGGATGGATATCACATAGCAATCCAATACTCTTTGTTTCTAACTAAATATTTCTGTTTCTCTACACCTTGCTTAGCTTTAGGAATGCTTCTTTCGCTAATCATTCTGATCTTGGTGTTGCTTTTCCATCAGCTGTTAAAGCATTTCACTGATATTTAAACTTCTTCACTTGCTTCATGTTGGCATTTCCAATTTGTAACTCGCATCTTGTGCTTTTCTCCTCGCTGATGAGCACTTTCTGTCTTCTTGCAGTTGATAGTTAGTCCTTTCTTCCGGTTTTCTTCTACTATAATTTTTCCTTTTCGAGTCAGCCATCAGTACAGTATCATCTGCATAGCTTTATTTCAAGATTTCGCTCACCGATAATAAATCCTGGCAGGATCTCCAGACGTATAGATATATAAAGTTATTAGCGAGAATTCATTCAATTTGGTTTGGTTTATTTTGTTTTACGGCATATCAACCTAAATGTTTTTGTTTGGTTTGTTTTACGGCATATCAACCTCAATGGGTTATTTAATGCCGACAAGATTGTTATTGCTGGTAATATTTTTTCCTTCAAAAATGTATTGATGGTAATATTTTTACAGAAATATATTGCTGGTATTAAAACCTATTTTTACACTTTCATAGTGTTTTGACCCTAGTTTGGGGCTTAATTATTTGCCCATAGTTGGGACCCTAACAGGTGCTACCAGGGTGTACATGGGAACACCAGCAATTAAGAGGTTGTTCCACGCTTCTCAAAACCTCCTGATCAGAGGCCTTGCTGTTGGATGTAGTTTATCATCTTACCCAGGACGCGCATGTAGTTTATCGTCATAATGCGACAGACTTGATTGACGTCATTCAATATCGTATCCAAAATTTGTTGGAAAATGCCTAATGCAACCTTTATCCCAAATGGCAGTCTACTGAATTTATACAGACCCTTATGCGTATTTAAAGTTAAATACTTCGCACATTTTTTCGTCGACAGAAATCTAGAGGTACGCCTCAGGCAAATCATGTTTTGAAAAGACTTTGCCGCCATTTAATTTCGCGAGTATATCTTCAGGAATTGGCAGAGAATAATTTTTCCAAATAATCGTTTAATCCTGTAGAAAAATCTGCGCAGATCGTAATTCTACTATTTTTCTTTTTGACGTAAACGGTAAGGCTTGTCCATTCACTGTAGTCCGTTTTGCTCGACACACCTAATTGTTCTAAGTGCTCTAATTCTTTACTAATGTAAGCTTCGGCTGCAAAAGGTACTTTTCTTTTTGGCCTAAAAATAGGCGTCACATTCTCTTTGAAGTTTGAATGTCGCTTTAGCTTTTGTGTACCTGCCAAGACTCTTAGAAAAATCTCAGGAAATTTTATCCTTAATTCATTTTCAATTTTTCCACGCTGTTTGAATTAACACTAACACTATAGCAAAATGAATTAATTGGTTGGTTGAAAAGGTTGAATGACTCAAATCCATACCGAAGAGGTTTGGGGTTCGTTTCATAACAAATTCTTTTAGTTTTATAATTTTGCCGATGTCAGATTTGTGTAAAATTCTTCCAAGTTTATTTTATTTCTTGTAATGCCATCAGCAATTTCTTTCGTCGTTAATAAAGTTGGTCTGCTAATTTTTTTCCAAGTTTGTTCATTTATCAATATCAAATCTGAACTGGTATCCAATTGGAACTTAATATTTTTATTGTTCATCTGTATATTTACAAATTTTCTCTTCATTTTATTTCTTTGTTTTCTATTGTGACTAACTTAACTGCATTTTTCATTTTTGAACCCATTTTTAATTCTGGGTTTTCTACAATTAAACCATTCTCGCCTTCTAAATGGACATTCATTGTCATAATGAATCTGTCCACAATCATAACAAGGATTTCTTTTGCAGGTAAAATTTTCTTTATGTTGTCTTGGTTTAACTTCCTGAAGTTCTGACACGTCCCGTTCTTCTATTTTTGCCGTTTTATTTGTCTGCATTCTTCTGTGACCATTTGCAGACTGTTTTTTGGGGAAATTGTTCTAATTTAAACAAAATTCTGATTCTAATATCGTCATCTTCTGGAGCCGTCAGTCCTTTTACAAAAATCAAACATTTAAATATATCAGGAGTAAGTTCTTTTAATTCAAACTTTTCACACCCTATTGACAATTCCGGCAAAAGTCGAATAATCCTCCCCACCTTTTTTGTAAGGTTGAAACACTGCTATCTTGTATTGAATAGAGAACTTTTCTCCCCACAATTTTTTTCAGAATTAAGATAGTCTCATCAAAAGATATTTCCCCAGGAATTCACGAAAGTATGTAGTTCGCATACTTTTAGCGTTCACTTGGACTAAATTCTCCGAGCAAACTGTCCTATTTTATTTTCGTCCGGCCATGTAACAAAATCTTTTTGAAAAACCTCTTCATAACGGCGAAAATACGTTGCAAAAGTTACCTTCTCCTCAGGACTGGACTTAAATTCGCCAACTGAATTCATCACCGAATCCAGAGAAAAATAATTTCCAATGACTTGCTCTTTTTCGTTTTCCAATATTAAAAATTCGAACATTTTTTTTTCGAATCTTTCGTTTTGTTTTTTTCAGAGCGTTCCTGGTCCAAACGTCGTTTTTCCTCCAACCGTTCATTTTGTTTCTGTTGGATTTTCATGAATTCCACCATTGCTACGTTTAAATCCTCCATGTTTCTCTGTAGAGACAAAATTTAACTGACCAAACAATTTTCTACTCTTTTTTTCCTTATAAATTTTGCTACGTTTAAATCCTCCATGTTTCTCTGTAGAGACAAAATTTAACTGACCAAACAATTTTCTACTCTTTTTTTCCTTATAAATTTTTCTGAACAAATAAAATTCTTACTTGTTTTAACACGTCAATGTGCAGACTTGAAATTAATCCGAGGTTGAGTCGCCATTAGAAATTTCTTGGTGTATGACTGTAAATTTGTTTAAACCCGAATCCTCGGTCAGTGTTGGTATTATTACACTGAAAATTTTTACACTCGAAATTTTCGTTGCCAAATCTTGGTATCCAACTGGAAATTTTAACAAACGGATCCCTCGTCACCAAATGTGTCGTAAATAGGAAAGGTTGACACACAAAATAGAAAGTATGAAATAGTTTATTCCGGAGAATAATATGGTACACGGTTGAGAATAAAGATTAATGTAATAAACAGTTAATCGTTAACTAATTGGTATTTAATCGAGCCTTCCCCACAAGGCGGGGTATGGCACAAGGCTGGTTTTACCGTGGGGCGTTCCGAGCCCGTAGGCTCGGGCAAAAATTGCCCGTAGACCCTGTATACACGAGGTCGGGTAGCTGTCTACTTTCCTAGCCTCATCTGGGTACCTGTCCGACCAGAGGCAGAGTCGACAAGCAGAGTTAGCTGTTATCGTTAGCTCTGCTCCCTCAGTAAGAGAGAGAGAGAGAGAGAGAGAGAGAGAGAGAGAGAGAGAGAGAGAGAGAGAGTGCTGTTTAAATAGTCTTAGACCAGTCCATCGTGTGGGGATGTTCATCTATTCCACAACACCTGCATTGAAGATGACCGAAGCGAAACGCTGGCCGCACTACACGGAGCATCGCAGATATATTCATATATTTGGGTATTGTAAGACATTTGAAAATACTTGAATACTGAATCGCTAAGTTGTTTTGGCGTTTGACGATTTAACGAAAAAATTGTAACGAGACGCATTTTTGAAAAAAATAACCACAGGTGATGATTTTTTACAACAATGTGAAGCAGAAAGGCTCCCAGGAAAAAAAATTAAATGGCCCACTGTTAACCACACCAAAATACGTTCTGCTTTCAAAGAAGGTGTGTGTGTTTGGATCAGAAGAGTATAGTGTATTAGGAGCTCCTCTCGCAAAACCAGACTGTGAATTCAGACATGTTCCTAGCTGGACCGATTAAAGGCAGCATTCGATGAAAAGCACCTGGAATTGACAAATCGGAAGAATATCGCCAGACATCAGACATTACGTCTATTTACAGACCCGGAAGGATTTGATACATCCTACGGTGAGATGTCCTAGTACACACGTCGTATTCACCTTACCTTGCACCTTCGGATAAACGCTTAGTTTAATCCATATAAAATTCTTTTAACGGTAAGAAATTTAGTTCTCTAGAAGCCAGCGAAAATTGTTTAAACCTGTTCATCAACCAGTGAGATACTAAGTTCTGAATCATGAAGCTGCATCTATGATGGTAAAAGTTTAGTGGAACAAAATGGCACATGTGTAGTTGAATAAATTTATGTAGGAATGTTGTCTTTGAAATTCAATTAAAAAACGTTACGGACTTTTGACCTTACTGCTTGTAATTATCAAGAACGTTAATGTTATTGGGTACAACAGAGAAAAAGTTTTGATTAATTTCATTTTGGCATTTTTTTTTAGGAACGTTAATTTAATTGTATGTATATCGATCGGAAATGGCGTCGTGTATAGGACGGTTGGTAAGTATATATCAGGAATATATATTTTCATCTTTTTTTTATAGATGGATACATCTGGTTACAATAGAACAAATTAATGATGTTTTTGTATATATCAGGATAGTGGTTTGTTGTATTTTAGAAAATTCTATAAAGCGAATTTATTTGCTCCTCAACGACATAGTTTAGTAAACTATTTTTAATAAGAGTTTGTTTTATGTTGACCAGTTCTTTATAAAAATAACGTGTAAAGAAGAAATGGTTTTAGCGGGTTCTATTAAGTTATTTACAATAGTTCAGTGGGGACATTTATTTTTGATAATTAAAAAAGTCAAAAAATATTTTCTTGTGATATTTTAATATAACGAAATATTAAAACTGACTATTAAACATCAAAGAATGAGATTTTATTTTATTACTTTATTAAAACTTGAATATATATATATATATATATATATATATATATATATATATATATATATGTGTGTGTGTGTGTGTGTGTGTATGTATGGGTTGCGATGGATAAATTGTCGTCTGAATTACGCAAAAACGAAAATAACACTGACATATCATTTTAACAGATATATTTACCAAAATTAAAGAAAATACATCTTGAAATACTAACGAGTAAATTTGTTCCATAAAATCGCCATCCGCTTCAATTAGGACCTCTAGACGATTTCGGAATCTCCTGCAACTCTTCTGGACGGTCTCCTTGTTTAAGTTGGTGAATGTTGCCATAATCCTTGCTTGCAGTTCATCTTTAGTGTTACAAGGAATATTGTTGGTCTCTCCCTCAACTGTGCCCCACACATAATAATCAAGGGGTTTGAAGTCTGGGGAGTTAGGTGGCCAGATGTAAGGGGTGATGCGTGGTGGCAGAAATTGTCTGACAGCCATGACTGGGGTTTCCTGCTTGTGTGGTATGGTGCAGAGTTCTTTTGCCGGACATAGGGTCTTCCAGCAGCCACACTCTTGACCCAGGGCAGCACTACTCCGTGCAGGCCCCATGTTGAGTCTAAGGCACGTGGAAAAATAAATGGAGGCATAATGCCGCCATTACTAGTGATCACTCCAACCAACTTTGTAATCATCATTAGACTCATCGAACTCTTTCTGAATCCTCTGCACTGTCCTCAGACAGACACCTAAACAATCTGAAATGTTCGTATTGGAGCCTCTGGTGTGTATGCCAAGCAGTACAGCATGCCGTTTCCAAATTTATGGCAGAGTGAATTGCGTCATGGTGCTGTTTTTCTCACAGATGTTGCCTAACTGACTCTACTATTCTGTGCAGTTGACAAAATCAAAAACAAACAACGCGTATGAACGAAATTAAAAATATAAAATGGCAGCAGTTTACCCATCGCGCTTTCTCTCTCTCTCTCTCTCTCTCTCTCTCTCTCTATATATATATATATATATATATATATATATATATGTCATTTCCGGTGAGTTGACCGATTAAATAAGTCAATGACTGATCCTTACCCCCTCCTCCTCAATATTAAGTATTGTGATAAAAATAAATTTTAAAACTCTCCCTTCCCTCTCTAAATTCAACCATATCTCTCCCACTATCCCTCACCACTCTCTATGTCACCTTATATAAGCTTAATACTGCCCTTCAAAAGTGTAAATTTTAAATTAATTTTTTCACCCTTGAAAGTGAAGTCTGAAGATCCAGAGAAAAATAAAATCTCTGGTGAAATAAATTATAATTAATGGAACCTGAAAGTAGTGTTTTTTCTTTAAATTAAATTATTCGCTCTGACTTAACATTGAGCTCTCCGGATTTCATCCTCCTTGGGTTTATCCATACAGATTACCAAGATTTTCATTACTTATATATATATATATATATATATAAAGATATGTTTGGTGGTACAAAATGTTATCACTGCCATGAATAGACAAAAATTAGTTTTATTATTACCACTCAGGATAATAAAAAGTAAAAATGAAAAACGGACTAGCTAACCGGTTTCGTACCTCGCTCAACAGAGCTAAATCGAGGTAAATAGAGGAAATTATTTAATAATAAAAAAAGAACAATGGACGAAGTTTATTGGTGGGAACAAATTTAAATGGTAATTAGTTGGAGGCCTAATATAAAGACCTTCTCTTTACAAAGAGAATGCTTTAAAGATAGAATATAGCTGGCCTTCAGCACTTTTAGGTGGTAATTTGAGTGAAAGCAGGGATATAAAATTAAATCACTAAATAAAATTCGACCAATCAAGGAAATACTTATACAGAAACTGCAGTTAAAGTCACTTAGAACGAGACTATATAAAAAACGTTGTAGGTTCTATCGACAAAATATATTTCAAAAGAATCTCAAGAAATTTTACAGGGAAATCGGAAAAGCAGTTATAGAAGTAAAAAACTACCATCTATTGAAAAAGTGCAAACGTTCTGGGAGAATATTCGGAGCAGCCCAAAGGAATATAATCCCAATGCAGAATGGACCCAACGAGAAGAAGAAAGAATGAGGGACAAACTTCTACAAGAATGGAACAGTATAACCAAGAATAATGAAGCTTTAATGAAATTGCAAAGATGGAAACCCCCAGGAAAGGTACCCAATTTTGGGCTCTATCCTGTTATCAGTCAATAAAACCTTTGCACAAACTTTACCAATACTAATTAATAATCCCAATGAAGTCCAAAAATGTATCAGTGAAGGTATTACATATCTCCTACCAAAAACGGGTGAAACAGATGAACCCCCAAAATTATAGGCTTATAACATGTCTATCTACCAAATATAAATTTATCACGTCTGTCTTGGCGTCTGTCTTTTTCCTCGATGAAAAAAAAATTCTTCCCTTGAAACGGGAGGGAAATCGGAGAGGTCCATATGGTTAAAAGGGCCAACTATTGATAAACAAAATGATCCTGTAAAATTGCAGTAAAAGAGGTAGAAATAACAGCACAATATGGATAGATAGTGTGTCATACTCTTGGATTCTTAAGGCTTTGGAAATGTCTCAAGTCTCCTCAGTGATAGTAAATTTTCTTAAACACATCATCGGCATTTAGAAAACCCCATTCTCCCTAAATCGCATGAAAGGCACTGCCACTTCCAGCCGCCTGAATATCCGACGAGGAATCTTTCATGGATATTCCCTGTCACCAATTCGGTTTTGCCTGTCCTTAACCCCCCCCCCATTTTGCATGAACTAAACAATAATAGCTATGGATACAAAGTGAACAAGAATGTATTTAATCACCTACTCTACATGAATGATGTAAAACTTTTTGCCAAATACGACAATTAATTGAAAAATTGTGCTAACTCAAAATGCAGATTCTGTAATAAATATCCAGAAACAATTGATCATCTTGTATCAGATTGCACGGTATTGGTACCCACTGAATATAAAACCCGGCATGACAGAGTGGGCCAATATCTGCATTGGAACATCTTCAGCTTTCACGGAAAGAAAACTGCAAGAAATTGGTATGAACACTACCCAGACCCGGTTACAGATGTATCAGTACGATTTCTCACACGTCCTTAGGAGATAAATAGATAGATTATTTTTCCTCTTTAAGTTAGTTTAACGACCAGAGCTTCTTAGGAATCTTGTCTCCAAGTGATTTTAGATACCGTATTTACTCGTGTATCATGCGACCTTTGAAGACCTAATTTTGAAGCTAATTTAACTATAGTAACGTATATATAGTTTGGTCAACGGCGTAGCCAATGCCAACAGTACATACACTAATTTTATATCTTCTCTATGATAAGACCTCCTTAAAATTAGCTTAAAAATTATGTTTTCAAAAGTCGCATGATACGCGAGTATATACGGTAATTATAAAAGTAGAGTCCTTTGAAAAACTGATCACTCAAAAGCTGAATTGGTGGTCTTCTTTTCCGGAACACAAGTTGACGAATAGGGGTTGTGGGAGCACAGCCGGTATCCATATAATGTGTCAGTCAGGAAGTGAGCAATGTGTGAGAAAAGTACCATCAGTGAGTAGTAGTTCACCTTTCCGGAGCCGAAGGAAAACTTTGTTAAGTAAGAAATCGTATTGTTCGATACTTCTTAACCAGTGTCTTAAAAAGCATATGTCGTTATTCTTTGTTGAATTCAATCACAACCAGAGAGACAAACCTGTGAACATAGGGAGCCTGGTGTATATGCATACAGCCGACCTTGGATGTCATCACAGGCTGTGCAGTGACGTGCAGAAAGGCATTGTCACACAGAGATAGAACCTGTAACTATTTTTTGGGACTTTACAATTTAGACAGACCGAACAATCAAAGCTAATCGGCCAAACATCGTGACCAGAGACCACAAAGGTACCTTCCTATTGACACGGCAATCCCAGTAGCCTTTAATGTATCTTTGAAGATCTTCAAAAAACTATCAAAATTAAATACATTGAAATTTAAGTCTAAAAAATGTGACACATGAGGACATCAACAATTCCTGTTGTAGTTGGAGCTAGTAGAAAATATCATGGTGCCAATTCTGATCTTAGGTCTCTGATTCGGACTTGGAAAGACGTGAATTGGCTGTTGACCAAACTATATATCCAGTTACTATAGTCAAATTAGCTTCAAAATTAGGTCTTCAAAGGTCGCATGATACGCGAGTACATACGGTATCTAAAATCACTTGGAGACAAGATTCCTAAGAAGCTCTGGTCATTAAACTAACTTAAAAGGAAAAAAATAATCTATCTATTTATCTCCCAAGGATGTGTGAGAAATCGTACTGATACACATTGTAAGAAACCACGATTTATTTATCAACTCTATTTTGAAGAGACAATTATCAAAACTCTTTTTCCTAACACCGGGAATTTATTGATCTCTGCATAAACCCATGAACGTTCCAGGGTCAATATGATTCACTCTACGAAAACTCCGGTCTGAAGTAAGAAAATGCACAACTTGTAAAACGATTATGAAGAACGGAAGTACCTTTGGATATAATTCTTCCTTCGATTTATTTAGGCTGAAACTAGAAGAGCAGATTAGATGTTGGAGAGATCAAATTTTCACCTGCAAAATCATTATTTTCTTTATTATCAATAACCTTGGCTATGAATTTTCACCATCGATCTATGCTGCGATCGTGGAAAAAATCTGCGTCAACGGAGGAGACCCACTGTTTCAAACATATCGCTGTCGCCACAAGAAACAAAGAAAAGAGTGCTGAACTACTATGTAACATCAGTCCTCCTATATGGCAGCGAATGCTGGACAATTTCCTAGCAGATGAAGACAAGACATGCCAACACAGAAATGTGGTTTACAGAAGGTTGCTGGGAATACCATGAACAGAGCAAGTGAGTAACGATGAAGTTTTATGGAGAATGGAAATAAAAAGTACACTTAGCGTATTTTGCTTCTTATAAGACGCATTTTTCCTAAATATATATATTCGGTCGATTTAGCTCGGACATTGTTGAGTCTATCACGCTAACCATCACGTTCCTGCATCAAGGTCAGAAGGTCATTTTGGAGACATTCTGTGTCATAACATAGCTAGTCAATGTAGGTGATTACTGAGCGACCAGTCTGTTTTTCTCCATGGCTCGGTGTCTAGGGCAATAGATTACTCGCGAGTTCTTGTTTTGCTCGCCAGCAAGATTGTAGAAATATCAGAGATGGGTCCATAGAACTGTCAGTTAGTTGGATGTTGTCTCTAAGAGATGTTAAATATAGCCCTCAGCATCCGAGTGTAGGTTCCATCAAGCCTAGACTCTAGGGTTTTAATTAATGCCCAAGCAGTGGCACTAAACATTAATATCGCCTCGACAGTGGCTCGAAAGAATCTCCGTTTCATGTTATCTCGTAGATCGGATTTTCAGATTATATTTATTTTATTCATGGAGGCCCAGGCTTTAGCTAGGCGAATTTGCACAGAATCTTTTTTCGTATATCTCCAAAAACCGCTCGACTTTTTATAAATCGAATTTCGAAGAAGGGAATTATAAATTAAGGGTGCGGAGTGCTCCTCAGTAAAATTTGATTCTGAGCCCTTGGAAATAAACCAAGTTCAGTGTTTCAAAATTGAATTAACAAGGTTTTGAAGTTACAATACTTTAGGTAATTTTGATGTGATATTAACGGTAGTATATAATAAAATGTTGATATGTATATGTGAATGATTGAGATAGGCTTTCATTATCGTTAGCAAACGCAGTAAAGTTTCATTGATATTATGAAATCTATCCATTGAAATCGTTACATTGTAAATAGTTACAATAAATTTGCTATTTCTCAGTCTAGCATGAAATTGTTGTGATTAGTCAGGTTTTCATGCTGAAAAATATGCTATTCAGTGAATAAAATTGCCTTTTCTCTACTGCTCTTGCCTCTTCTTCCTGGTTTGGAAAATACAAAACCTTAGGGATCTTCCCAGGCGTTTGACCGGTCAGTTAAGGGGTCGACCCCTTTTTTCCCGCAAATCAACCTTGAACTGATGTCGCTGCAATAGGAAAATATCAGAAATAGGGAGCTAATTTTTTTATTTCTTATTTGACTTGATTTTTTTAATTTTGTTTTTTTCTTTCGCGAGGTGGGGGAAGTACACACGTTCTGAGTTGTCTCTCTGTAAAAGGGAGGAGAGAAATAAAAGTAAAAGGGTGAGTGTGTGTGGTGTTAAAGAGGGAGAAAAAAAAGGGGGGAAGTGTGAGAAAATAAGAGAATAGAAGGAAAGAAGAAAAAGAAGAAAGAGAGAAAAAGTACGAGGAAAAAGCTTTTTCCGATTTCTTCCTTCAAAATCTTTTTCTGGGGTGGGGGGCATCTAATGCATCGGAGTTGTATACTTAAAATGAGAAAGAGAGTTGAAATTTCTGGGATGCATAATGAGGAACGACGGCATGGAGAATATGACACACGCAGGACATATTGAAAAAAAGACACGCATAGGAAGACAGCAAGTAACTTAACTAACCAGATTGTGTATATGAAATGAAGAAGGTGGAATGGGAGGATAGTAAGACAAACATTATTAAAAGTTACCAAGGACAGGAGGTTGTGGAGAGCCATGATCGCTGATATCTTGAAGAAACACAACACATAGAAGAAGAAGAAGAAGAAGAAGAAGACTGTGCTTACATGTAATAAGTTAGAAATACTTTTAGACGTATTGGGATAGCCAAACATGCCTTCTAAAAGCTAAGCAAGTATTAAGAGACAAAAAAATATTGTTAGAAACAAAGAAAAAGGTACTGAACTGTTACGTGATGTCTGTCCTCCTATATGACCGTGAATGCTAGAAATCTTTTCAAAGATGAGGATTAGAAGCGGCAACAGAAATGTGGTTCTACAGAAGGATGCTGAGGATACTACGAACCGAACAAGTGAGCAACGACGAGGTTTTAAGAGAAAATGGAAAAAAAAAACTTATAACATCAAGAAGAGACAGTTGAAGTTTCTAGGCCACATAAGGAGGAAAGAAGGCTTGGAAAATCTGATTCTCACCGGACAGATTGAGGGCAAGACGAACAGAGGAAAACAACGCTTCACATATTTAATGAGCTTAAGTAAATGGATGGCCTTACAGGGTTTAGGAGAAATAACGAAAAGATAAAATTTATTAAGAGCTATAAAGGACAGGAAATTATGGAGAGCCATGATCATCAACGTCCTGAAGGGACACGGCACATCAAGAAGAAGAACCAAATTCGCTCAGATGATCTCAATTAACGGTGTTCCTAAGTATCTAAATGGGACTCCAAGCTTTCAAGGTTTCAAACTAAAAAAGAAAAAGCAAATAATGAAGACATCTCGATATCCAATCATGATGTCCTAACGACTCCTATTCATGAACAGAGACACACAATGCGTATGAATCCATCTTTTCTCCCCTAGCTATGGGTTGAATAGCAGGACAGACTGGGTCCTATAGCCTTGGTTGGCAACCAGTATACCGCAGAAAAAAAACCAACTGCAACCTACTGCCTAGTGCATGACGTATATTAAGGAATTTTGAAAGTATTTTCAATTTTTATAAAGCTTATTTCATGTAAACATCTAAAAAACGATGTCTCAACATTATTATTATTATTATTATTATTATTATTAAGGCAAATAAAGGGCTTGTTCGTTAAACACGACCAAACAGTGTTCATTTTAAACCCACTAATTTTGCATATTAAGGGGATGGTTTTAATGTAAAATATTTTTCGTTCTTCATGGGAAGGTTCGACTACTATTTTTTTATGTGGAAATATTTTTGATAATAACTATTAATCTTTGCAACCGGTCAGTGGAGGATTATAATTTTTTTATGATTAATTTCTAGCCAAGAAAAACATATGCTTTGAAAAAGCAATTACATATAACAGTTTCCCACTTTTCTGGGCTTTTTGCCAGGAACAAATGATATCTTTATGGTTTTTGTTTTTGTTTTTGATTTTATTTTGTGACCGAGAGAGATGCAGAGAGATCTCACCGGCGTGACTGGTTGGTTCGAGAGCTCGTAACCCCCCCCCCCAGAAAACAACAATATTTGGAATGCTGTCGTTTACTATAGTCAGGCACGCTCTATTCACCTGGAAGAATGACGCAACACAATCTTTTCGTGTTCATTTTAGCCTCATTCGGCTTTAGAAGCTTATTAATTATCTTTTCCCAATAAATCATGGCAATTGATAGATGACAAAGAAAAGGAATCTGTGGAGAGCCACAATCGCGTACATTCTGAAGGGACGCGGGATTAAAAATATTCATCTGTCTCGAATAATCAGCGTGTGAGCGTGAGTACACACACAACATACACACATATGTACGCGCGTACTTAAAAACAAACAAACAGATATCAACGTCCCGTAAGAGGAAAAAAGATTAATGCTAATACAATTAGTTTGTCCCCAAATGAATGTAACAAAAAGTTATGAAAACCAAACTTTCTCTGGCTCATTCATTCTGGGACAAAGATGTTGACAGGCGCCCCTGAGGGAATATTACAGTAATTACGAATAATGGGTGGGCGTCCCAAAAGCATGGTACAAAGTAAACAAAGTTTGGGTTTTCTTGTGGTTTATTCATTTTGGGACAGGACAATCAGTCGTAATTTGTCTAACGGCTGAGCGAGTTGTGAAAAACACAACATTAAAGGAGTGGAAACTGATGTCGCTTATCTGCACCTTCTTCTTCTTCCTCAACTGCGTTGCTTTTTCTCTACTGCTCTTGCCTCTTCTTCCTGGTTTGGAAAATACAAAACCTTAGGGATCTTCCCAGGCGTTTGACCGGTCAGTTAAGGGGTCGACCCCTTTTTTCCCGCAAATCAACCTTGAACTGATGTCGCTGCAATAGGAAAATATCAGAAATAGGGAGCTAATTTTTTTTATTTTTATTTGACTTGATTTTTTTTAATTTTGTGTTTTTTCTTTCGCGAGGTGGGGGAAGTACACACGTTCGGAGTTGTCTCTCTGTAAAAGGGAGGAGAGAAATAAAAGTAAAAGGGTGAGTGTGTGTGTGTGTGGTGTTAAAGAGGGAGAAAAAAAGGGGGGAAGTGTGAGAAAATGAGAGAATAGAAGGAAAGAAGAAAAAGAAGAAAGAGAGAAAAAAGTAGCATTTCGAAAGAAAGAAGAGAGAGGTCAGATGTGGAGAGGGGAGGAAAGAAATAGAAATAAAGAAAAGAAATGGTGAGAAATACGAGCAACGAAATAGAGAGAGAAGAAAAAGAGAAAAGTTTATAAAGTGAGAGTGAGAAAGGAATGACAGAGGGTGAGAGAAGAAAAAATGGTAACGGTGACAGATAGAGAGAAGGGTTTAGAATGAGAGAGAAAAAGGATAAAGAAAAAGAAAGAAAGAAAAATAGGAAAGGGAAAGGAAAATGAAAGAGGAAATGAAGAAAAAAGAGGAAAATATATGAAGAGAAAGGGGGAAAGGAGAGAATAGAGAGAGGGACGAAGGGAAGAATACAGAGAGAAAACGAAAGAAAGAGAGAGAGAGAGAGAGAAAGAGTGAGAAAGAAAGGAAGAAAATATAGAATGTGAACATATATATATATATATATACATATATATATATATATATATATATATATATATATATATATATATATATAGGGATTTAGAATGTAGAAAAGAGAAAGAAGCACAGTAGGAAAGGAAGAATGAAAGAAGAGGAAAAGAAAGGAGAGAAAAGAGGAAAATGTAAGAAAAGGTAGCTGGAAATAGGAAGAAGTCAAGAGAGAGAGAGAGAGAGAGAGAATGAGAAAAAAGAGAGAGAGAGAGAGAGAGCGAAAGGAAGAAAGTAATTAAAAGAGGGAGTAACTACATTTGATGACTTGACTGATTTAGGGACACTCCTTGCTCTTCTTAAATATTTTCGCAGCCGACCAAGTATTCACAGATCAGTGTTCGATCACAAGTAAAGCCCTAAATTTCAAGATTTTGTTCCTTTTTGAAAGATTCGCGCAACATAATCTTCTTTAACACACCCAGGAAGCCACTCTGACAATGTTTGTAGAGAGAATTCGAAATTAATAAACGTTTTATAATTAAAAACTCTTTTTTCAATCAAATTTCAATTTCTCCCGTCAGAGGTTGCCGATCAAACATCAAGGATTGAGTGCCGTGAAATTGACCAACTAAAAGTCAGCAATGTTACCGACTTGGCAGTAAAATCAGCTGGAGTTTCAATTCTTTCTTTATTACCTCTCAAGGAGTCAGTACATCGATGAGTTTATAAAATCTGGGATACTAATTTTGGCATAAATATTAAAAACTATTTACAGTTTGTTTGTTTGTTTGTGTCTTTCTTTCTTTCTTTCTTTCTTTGTATACCCCTATGCTTTCTTCCTTTAAATTTTTCTTTCTTTTTTCCTTCTCCTCTTATTCCTCTCTCTCCCTATTTCTATACCCCCATGCCTCTTTCCTTTAGATCATTCTTTCTTTCTGCCTTCCTTTAGATAATTCTTTGTTTGTTTGTTTGTTTCTTTCTTTCTTTCTTTTTCTTTCTCACTCATTGTTATGATCACGTCATTGATTTCATTTTCTCTCCTAATTCTGTTTGTCGATTCTGTTTTTACTTCGAAATAAATAAACATCCCACCAAATTCTTGAAAAAATATTTACTAGAATGTAATTTCCGCCCTCCCTAAAAAAAGGCTAGAAATCGTGACAAACCAGAGTTCAATGCCTGCCTATTTTGACATTATAATTATCCGCGTCTCTATCAGTTTGAAAGAAAGAAAAACTTTCCAGAATCCATATGCTGCTGCTGCTGCTGCTGCTACTACTACTACTACTAGTACTACTACTACTACTACTACTACTCTAAATATATAACTACCGCTGCTATTTTAACCCTATTACAACTGCTACTGTGGCGACTGAAGGTGCGCAGTGGTGTTAAAACACGCGTAAGTAACAGAACCGGCATACATTATTAGGAGCTTAGTCAGTGTTCGTTTCCGCGCATGGGCGGTATCAGTGTTACGAGTTATGGTCTTCTGCTAATAAAGATGAAGTTTCATAATTTTAGAAATTTTAAACTCTTACGTACGTACACTAGTTCCTACATTAAGGTACCATTCTTAAAGGCAAACCATCCTGGGTAAAACGATAGACTACATCCAACTGCAAGCCTCTGATCAGGAGGTTTTGATGAGCGTGGAACCACCTCTTAATTGCTGGTGTTCCCAGATCCACACTGACCCGGAGTGGTAGCACCTGACAGGGTCCCAGTTATGGGCAAATAGTTAACCCCCCCCCCCCCAAAGGGGTCAACACATTATGAAAGTGAGGAAACTCCCTTTCATATCTATCGTCCCGTGTTGGACGAAATTGCTGGACAATTTACTCACAGATACAGAAAAGACACGAAACGACAGATGCATGCCGAGAATATCATGGACACAACATGTGAGCAACGAGGAAGTTCTCAAACTAACGGGAATTAGAACATCACTCATACCTAAAATCAGAAAGAGACGCTTGAAATTTCCGCGACACATTATGAGAAAAGAAGGCTCGGAAAATTTAATACTCGTAAGACATATTGAGGAAAGATGGAAACAGCTAGTCACGACTGAAAAATTGTTTAGGGCTACAAAAGGTAGGAAGTTGTGGAGAGCTAGATCATCCACGTCCTGAAGCCACATAAATTAAGATGATGAGCTCTGGACATATTTGGTAAGAACAGACAATGAATTTTTATTTGGCCGTTTTTAAAATCCGAAGATGCATTCAGTGTGCCATGCATGATACACACTTAGGCAATCATGTATCTTTCAATACATGACTGACGAGGTAGATTTTTTCTCCCGCAGTAGTCTGCCATTTCTTTCTGCGGAAGGCTAGAACCCGGTCTGTCCTGCTATTTACCTATAGCTTTAGAAGAAGAATATCTTTCCCAAAGGTATTAGCACGTAAGTGAATGTAATTTATTTGACTGGAATTCAAACTCGGCTCTCAATCCGAGCCGCTATCCATTCTTCCACCGTGCCTCGAAAAAGAGGCACTAGAAGATGGAAAAATGCTTTCCAAAAGCAAAACAAAGTATTAAGAAACAGGAAAATATCACCAGAAGCAAAGAAAAGAGTACTGAACGGCTATGTAATATCAGTCCTCCGACATGTCGGTGAATGCTGGACAATTTCCTCACAGATGAAGTGGAGAGTTTAAACAACATAGATGTGGTTCTACAGAAGATTGATTAATTGTTTTGCTTTTTTACGGTTTGTCAATATTTTGCAAGTCTAAATAACCTGTAAATATTTTTAGATTGTATGAATTTTTTGATTTTTTTTTACAATAAGCTCAACCCTGTACAAGGCTCGTGGGAGACTCCAGGTAGAGAATTACGTTAAGGGGTAGTTTATATTTATGGGAGGGGAAGATAACGGTTGAAATGATTAAGATTGCAGTGATCGGAGAAACATCTTCCTGGGAGTCACGGGAAGAAATATAGATAATAGCAGAAGGGCCACTAGAATTTATTTGAGAAAAGACTTTATAGAATTATTCTTCATTTTTACCATTGAGGCAGGTGATTTTAATTTCAGATCTGGTATTTCTTGTCTTGTGAAAGTTTGTTTAGTTTAAATGAAATATCTGGTTGATTTTGTTGTCTTTTTCAATATTGTTTTTTTCTCTTATACAAATGCAATCATTCATTTTCGTCTTTTTTGTTTTGTTTTGTTTTCGTTTTCTTCTGTTTTGCCCCGAGCGTGTGTCTCTGCAATTAACCTTGTCATCACATATGCTTGTCTTTGCTTCTTATCCAGTAGCCATTTTGTTTCTTTGTTTTGTTCTCATCTGCTATTTTTGCGCCTTTTCCATGTGTATCGTCTGCTTTCTTGAATTGTTTGATTTCTGTTAAGGAAACCTAAAGTAATCAACGTGACATTTGTCTTTTCGAGACGCAGTAGTCAATAATGAATATTGGACCTTTGTTGAGATACATGCACTGTTTTTTCGACGTAAACAAAGACTAAAAACAGAAAGTAGAGTTTAACAGAAAACCATAAAAGATAAAATAATGATAAAATAAAAAACAGAAATATTAAAAGAAATATAAGTGGACACGGAAAAATTATCAAATCGGCTCGTTTCCTAAAATCAGTATTTTAATGACCGGGATATCGATTTTGAGGAGAGGGTTTATGGAAATTAAAAAAAAAAAAAAAAAAAAAAAAGGAGTATTACTGCTATACCTAGGTTGTAGTTACCACTTCCTTCCTTCCCAGCCCCTTTCTTCCGGACACAACGTTACAAGACAATCGCTATTTCGATGGCAAATACACAGACGAGCTCCAGTACCATCAGCTCAGACCTTTCCAGTCAAGCCTCGCTTTGCTTCATTCACAGGGTTGAATCACCTCCATTGCCTTTGGCAAGAAGGATGTTTCACTCGGAAAACTTTTTCTCAAGAACTGCAGCTTTGACTCACGCGTGGATTCTCCCCTAAACACTAAAATCTTAACCTCTTCAATTAAGGTTTAATCACTATCTAGTCTTCTTATTCTCATAATCCTGTCCTGGGTATGACGATAAACTACATACGGCAGTAAGGCCTCTGATCGGGAGATTTCTAGGAGCGTGGAACCACCTCTTAATTGCTGTTTCCCCCCAGGTCCAACCTGACACGTGGTGGTAGCACCTGTTAGGGTCCTAGCTATGGGCAATACTGAACCACCAAAATGGGGTCAAAACATTATAAAAATACGTTTTTATCGTAAAAATTTGTAGCAATAGATTTTAATAGTAAAAAATAAAAAAAATGACCAAAGTTTACAAGCAAATCAAATTTTGATATTAAATGACCAATTAAGGAGTTGATATGCCGTTAATCAAATCAAACTAAACTAATTCTCATAATTTTCACTTCCAACTTCCTCCACTTATATCACATACCCCATTCAGTAAGCTCTACTCTGAGTGGCTCTTGGGTAAAGTTTAGCAAAATGGATATCACATGTAACTTGAAGAGAAAACAATGGCATCATCATGACATTGACTTTTCACTCTACTTCAAATAAAAGCTAAAAGGAATTTTCCATCAATACTAGAAAGAAAGATAACAGCTACAGAACTTGAAAAACCTATTTTCCTGAAAAATATTTGAAGAAATTTTAACCGATAGCAGCAGTGGCTTCTTGATCAGTGAATGTTGAGTATTTCCTTATAAGGAAACGGCTAAGCTTACAATTATTAATAGCTTTACCGAAGATAACTTAAAAAAAAATTAAGACAGGGTGCGATGGGTAAATTGTCGCCATTATATATTTTTAATTTCGCGCATGGGTGTTTTTTTAAATTTTTTTATTGATTTTGTCTACTGCACAGTATATTAGGGTCAGTTGGGCACCGTCTGTGAGAAAAAGAACGCCATGACGCAATCCACTCCGTCAAAAATTTGGAAACAGCGTGCTATACTGCTTGGCATTCGTGCCGGAAGCTCTAATACGACCATTTCAGTGTATTTGGGTGTCAGTCTGAGGACAGTGCAGAGGATTTGGAAAGAGTTGGATGAATCTAATGGAGATTATGAAGGTAAGTCATCTCGGAAAACTCACTAGTTCTGATAAGAAAAGAACTCCCGAATTTGTTGATGAGGACCTCAAAGTCAACACAGAAGCCTGCATCAAGTGCCTTGAGGAGCTAGTGTCCATGGGTCAAGGGGGTGGCTACTGGAAGACCCTATATCTGGCAACAGGACTCTGCACCATACCATACAAGCAGATGAACTCAGTTACGGGTGTCAGACAATTTCTACAACCATATCACCTCTTACAACTGGCCCCACCTAACTCCCCAGACTGCAAAACCCTTGATTATTATGTGTGGGGCACAGTTGAGTGAGAGACCAACAAAACTCCTTGTAACACCAAAGATAAACTAAAGGAAAGGATTATGGCAGCATTCACCAACTTAAACAAGGAGACGGCCCAGAAGAGTTGCAGGAGATTCCGAAATCGTCTCGAGGATGTGGTTTGAAGCCAATGGCGATTTTATTGAATAAAAATTTACTCTTTTGTATTTCAAGAATATTTTTGTGTAATTTTGGTAAATATGTTTGTTCAATTGAGATGTCAGTGTTATTTTAATTTTTTTTTTGTGTCATTTAGACGACAATTTATCCATCGCACACTATGAAACGTAGAAGAATAGTAAAAGCGGGTTGTCCAGAAACAGATTTTGCTGTCAATCATGACATGAAGCAAAATGGCTTGAAAAGTGGAAGCACAGAGATGTGACTAGGTAAGAACTGGGTGACCCACTAGAAATGATGCAAACAATTTCAATTTAATTATACAGTCCAATTGTATAAGCAAAAATCAGAAGCAGTCCTAAATAAAAGAAAAAAATGAAAATACAGTGGGGTGGATGTGCGGTCGGTGTACTCAGAAATCGGAGAGCCGATATTAAATTAAAGTCTGCTTTTAGGACAAATGCCCTTGGAAATTATCCCCGCGAGCTATGAGTTAAGTAGTAAGATTTTTGTCACGAAAAAATAATTGTTATCGCGAAAAAATTGTTAATGTAATATTTATTAAAAAAAAAAGAAAAAAACTTGCACTTCAAAATATGTTTCAGCTTTCAATAATCCACAAAGGGTTGATAATCTGTAAAAATAAAATCAAGCAATCAGAGTGACCACAATTACATTATTGTTTTCTCTGCACGGAACTTCATCTGTTTGCATTTTCTCATACAAAAAACTTGTCTTTTTCAGTCTCTGGTTGAATCTTTTGACAGCAAATTGCAAAGTGAAATAGAAAATACAAGAAAATTAAAAATATGCAAGCAGATTAAACAGTAAGGTAAGAAAATTAGAAAAAAAATACACCAAGCAGATTAAAAAGTAAGGCAGAACATTAAAAAAATATATCAAGAGGATTAAAAGTCAGATGAGAAAATATAAAAATACTCCAAGCAGATGAAAACGTAAGGCAAGAAAATTAAAAACTACGCGAGGTTGATTAAAAATTAAGGCAAGTAAATTAATAAATATGTCAACGAGATTAAAAAGTAAAACAAGAAAATTAAAATATTCGTCAAAGAAATGAAAAAAATAAGGCAAATAAATTGAAAAATCCGACAAGGAGATTCAAATGTAACGCAAGGAAATTAAAACTACGCGAAGGTGATTAAAAAGGAAGAGAAGAAAATTTTAAAAAAATACACCAAAGAGATTGAAAAGTAAATCAAAAATATTAAAAAATATGCAAGGTGATTAAAAAGTAAGGCAAGAAATTAAAAAAAAAAAACCCAAAAAACACCAAGGAAATTAAAATATAAGGCAAGAAAATGAAAAACACGACAAGGAGATTAAAATGTAACGCAAGGAAATTAAAACAACGAGAAGGTAATTAAAAAGCAAAATAAGAAAATTTAAAAAAATACGAAAATAAGATCAAAAAGCATGGCAAGAAAATTTTTAAAAGTACACCAACGTGACTGAAAAATAAGCTAAGAAATTAAAAAAAAAACAAAAAACACCAAGGAAATTAAAAAAAAAAAATAATGAAAATACAAAAGGGGATTAAGACGTAAAACAGGAAAATATATGGTATGGAAACAAAAAAGACGATAGAATGATATCAATAAACCTTAGTAAATAAACAGAGAGGAACTGCCAAAGTCAGTAGAAATGTACTTCTTTGTGGCTTAGTAATTTTCCTTTTTTGATTTCTGTCCGGGCAGTGTAATGGATAATGGCTCGGAATTGTTAATCGAAGAGCCGAGTTCCAATTCCAGTTGGGTTCGTTATATTCACTTACGCGCAAATACCGTTGGGAAAAGGTATGACACTACCCTTTTTTCTAATTATGGGTTAATTAGTAAGACTTGTATCTGTGACGGGTCTACACCTGGCCCAGGGTCGAATCCTTTGGTTACGGCGCCAACTGTGACGTCGCTCCTCCTGGTCGCTCCTCCTGGTTCCAAGCGTGCCGCTCCAACCCTTTGGTTAGATAATCACCAGCCTCGCCTTTCCCAACCCGCTTCCAATACCTGGTTACTGAAGCAACTGTACTGATCTCCGGTCTGTCTACCCACGCTGTGTTTAGATCTTAGACAGACGGGACCAGCAGGGATTGGGGCCGATACAAGTTGAGTCCGACGGGGGTGGCAAAACACAAGTAAAAGAAAAAAAACTCACGAGACAAAAAATTACTGATAAAAAAAAAAGGGTGACAACCTTTTATATCTAATGTCCGTTACATAAAGAAAAATTGTTCTTATTTCCCGACCCGCTCTGTGGACTATGGCACCAAGCTTCTATCATACAACTTAAAGATTTCGAATTGCCTACTCTTTAGAATTATGTATGTCGGAGTGTGGTCTAGTTCGACACTGGGGCTAATTTCTGTCAATCATTCGCAGTTGATTCTTCTCTTCGACTTGAGTTGTATTTCTTCACTTCGATCTGGTTTGGTCGAATTCTGATCTCGGGCTTGGCTTGATTTCAACTTCTTCTTCCGTCCAGCAACTCTTTTCTGTCGACTGAGGTGGAACTGATTTGCTTGTTTGGTCTGCAACTTTACTTCTTGTCTGGCCTGCAACTCTTCGGCCTGTCTTTGACTCGGCTGCAACTTCTCTGCGGCTTTCGAGTAATCTTCTTCTTCGTCGACTTAGATGGAACTTCTCTTGTCTTCGACTTGGGCTGGAAGGATTTCTTGTTTTCGACTTGGGCTGGAAGGATTTCTTGCCGCAACTCAGCCGCAACTCTCTGTCGTCCGAGGTGGTGTCTTCTCGCTGCCGTCCGGGGCTGAACTGATTTTTGTCGATTGGGGCCCTGCTTTTATTGACGCCGCAGCAAACCGGGGTGGGTCTGTCGGCGTCAGGGCTCTCTCGATAATTTCAAAAGTCGCATTACTTCTGATTTCCATTATCGCTATTATTTTCACCCCTACTTCCTCATAGTGCCTTTGGTGGGGAGGCGCATATCCATCTCTCCGGTCCCCTGCATGTCAGGTGACCGCTTTCGACCAATGGTTCCTGATCGAGCATTTCTTTCTTTTCTTTTCCGCAGCCACGTGACCGTTTTCGGCTAATGAGATTCTGGTTGGGCGTTCTCCTGTCTCCAATCAGGGCAGGGCTTATATCGTTCTTGTTCTAAAAAAACAAAATCTAATTTGGCCTTTTTTTCGCACGTACGAAAAATGATAATCTTGGCTTTTTTCTCACCTGGGTTCTGTCAAAACAGCCTGCCGCTAATTAGATGTGACTTCAGGAAAGAATATTGGCGCTATCTGTGAGCCGAGACATTCGCCTTCTTCACCTCTTTTTTTTTCGGTCAGACCTGATAGTCAAAAATCTTAATTATCTACATTGAAAATGTCTCCACTTTATTATCGCGGGTTTCCAATTCTTAACAGGTCAGAATCTGTATACAGTTCCACCGGTCACCCCCTCAACCCAAAAAGACACTTTTTCTCCGATTAAAAATTTCGTTTCTATTGTTTAAAAAAATTTCCCTTTCTCCAAATTGATAATGAGTCTTTCTACGCAAAAGTAGGCCAGATGCTTTGACCGACATTCTTATCAATCGCCAATACACTGTCATCAAGCCTGGTCCTTTTTCTCTCTAAATGACTTTTCCTTCTAAATAACAAATCCCATTGTCTTTTTCGAAAATCGGCCAAGATGTTGGCCTAAATACCTTTCTGATACGTGTTTTTTTTAATGACCGCTTTTTGTATTTCTCGACCTCTCTTTCTTTTCTTTCCTTTTTTTTTTTTTCTTCCTCTTTCTTTTCTTTTTCTTTTAGGATCGTCTAAGTACAACTTAGTGAATTATTTTCAACTCAATTATTCTTCGTCTAAGAAAAATTAACAACCTGTTTAATAAACCGAGTAAAAAAAAAATTAAATCATATTTCTATGAATATTTCTAATAATGCAAGGTGCCACAATCCTCCCCTAACCGATTTGTCATTTACCCGTAAATGACACCTAAACCCAATTACATCATTTAACATGCACCATGCATTTGTCTCATGCAATTCTATTCTACTTTCTAACATGCAAGGGTAATGTTCTTTCCATTTTCTTTTGTTCTACATGCAATGTAATGCTCTTTTCATTTTCTTCTGTTCTACATGCAATGAAATGTTCTTTTCATTTTCTTTTGTTCTACATGCAATGTAATGTTCTTTTCATTTTCTTCTGTTCTACATGCAATGAAATGTTCTTTTCATTTTCTTCTGTTCTACATGCAATGAAATGTTCTTTTCATTTTCTTTTGTTCTACATGCAATGTAATGTTCTTTTCATTTTCTTCTGTTCTACATGCAATGAAATGTTCTTTTCATTTTCTTTTGTTCTACATGCAATGTAATGTTCTTTTCATTTTCTTCTGTTCTACATGCAATGTAATGTGTGCGTGTGTCTGTAGGTACAGATATGTTCACTGTGGTTTGTTCTTCTTGGTCAATGTTTTCCTCTCCGCTGTGGGAGGTTTTACCGCCGCACGTGGTGGTCTCATGCCAACCTCCTCCATTGGTCTCTCAGCAATTTCTTCGCCAGTCCCGTCTGAGCAAGGAACACCGCTCGGCATCTCCCTCTCGAGCCGCTGCATGCCCACTAGACCGTCGTTCGTTAATCTTCTCTTACTCCTAATCTTCCATATTAATACACCCCCGATGGCTATAACTAGGAATGTACCCATTACTATTGACCAACTTATCGCGATCTGCTCATCGTCTTCCCAAGCTACACCTTCGTCTCCCAACGCACTTAACTTATCCCTTAAGTGATCCATATCGATCTTTTCTATTGGCTTCATTAATACTGGCATCTTATTTAAGGTAACATTAGAGAATCTCTTCACTATCGGCTCCCATAATTCTGTACAATTGACTAAGCCTCTACCAATCATCTCTATGAGTGAATCTTTTCTTCATACCTTTCTTCCATCTGGTAATAGGGGGGCAAGGAGATGGACACCCAACCGCCGAACATCCCATGGGTAGCGTCACCAGGGATAACGGTGGCCTTATTCTTAATGTCCTTGTGGACTCTCCCCACATACCCTAGACAGGCTGATATGTTTCTGTGTGGCTACTGCCCACACCCCGTCTGAAACACTGATAGCTTGTGGTAATGCCGAGTTTGTTAATACCTCTACTTGGCAGATTCTTTTGATTCCTTCCCCCTCCCTTCAAACAATTCTAGTATGCACAGTCTGCGGTTACCAGTTTTATAGATAGGGCTCAACGAGGTACAAGTCCCCAGGGTATCATCTCTACACCTTCTAGCTTCTTCAGCTGATAGCAACATGAATTTCGTTCTCCCCGAATTTAATGCTATGTAGTCTGCTTCCACCTTGTACCTTGCTAGTTTATAACCTGGTATATCTCGAATATACTCTCGCTATCTAGTAACGGGACAGATATCACTACCAATAATCGCCTATTTTCTAACAAGGTCACACATCCAAGGGCATTATAGTACTTCCACAATTCTTTAGTGGGGTCCACTGGTAGCCTTAAATGGCGGGGTAATTCGGCCTGTATGCCAAGTAGTGCTTCCTTTAGGTGACCCGGGTTTACTATACTTGGGGAGAGGTGTCCTAATGACAGCATGTCTAATTGTGCTCTCACGTGTTCCAGCAAGGTCGTCAACGACTGACTAGTTTGTCGTACTTTATTCGTAATCGTCATTAGCTGGAAGTATTTTTGCATGAATCCGCTTATTTCCTGTAATTCAACCATTACAGTTTCTGTATTATTAATTACCTCTTGTCTCAATTTCGCCAGGTTGTCTATTAACCAATTGATTCTGGCTCTATTTTTGGATACTTCTAACCTTGTCACATTTAATATTGTCACACTCTCTCTTGCCACCTGGGCAAGCGTCCTCTGGTTTACTTCCACTTGTCCCAGTTTCCTTCTTATGAATTTAACGTCATCTTCAGTTACTGTTCCAAACAAGACACTCAATGCCTTTCCCACAATCGGAAGTACGGATCTCCGTTCCGCGTCTGCAGTAACTCTATTCCCTGCAGGTAGTTTTGCATGTCTTTCCATTGAGCCTCTATCATAGTGGCTTCTGATTCTAGGGAGTGCAATAAACTAAGATACCCTTTGTGCTTGGGATAATCTTGTGTCCTACTTTCAATCGGGCTGCATCCAGCTGCGTCAGCTCGTTTCCTAACTTATCTAATAGCGACTCATACGGGTTCAAATCTATCACGAATGTGACCAACCACTTAGACCTGGTTATTATTACTTGGCTCGTTTTTTTTAAAATGGTGTTTCGGCTGCGTTTCCCGGCTTCCGCCATCGTCACCACCAGCGTGGCTATCACCATCATCGTCATCACCAACCCTTTCATCTTGATCATTCCTGAAAGGTAACAAATTCTCTTGTTGTTATTCTTCACAATCACTTAGTCTCGCTCGACTCATCACTCAATCATTTCATAACTTTTTTTCTTAGTTCGGCTCTTCCCTCCCTAACTAACCTCTAGCAGACAGAATGGTCCGGTCAGGTGTGCGTGGCGCCCACTCTAAAGGTCGTACTTCATGACACCACTGGTGGCCAATCAATAATGCCAATGATCTTCTTCCGTCCTTTGTGAGGTGCAGCCCGCGACTCCATCCTCCACTCACATCTACCATAGTCAGCCAATAGGATTTTGGATGAGCCAGTGTCGTTATCTGTCGACACTAAATGCTTCTATTCTGCACAGCCCTTTTGTTCTACTGAGATTTGGGGTTCTTCTCCTCCCTGATCTCATCTTCTGAGGTGATTCCTGTTCAACCTCTAACCTTCTTTTTTCTGTGTTTAACTCCCGTCCAGGAGGTTTTTGTCCTCTTCTTCATCCCCTGATTCTTCTTTCTGTTTAGAGTCTTCGCCTTGAATGTCTTCAATACCTCTCGACTCTATGTCTAAACTTCTCCTGTTCCTTATCCTTTCCTTAAGCTGGGAAAGGGGTGCATTGATCCTCCTCCTCCCACTCGCTGGGCCCTTCGTCCTGTTCAGGGTGCCTCTTTTAGAGCCTTCTGACTGCTTGATTGGACCTCTTCGTCTTTTTTCTTCCTTTCTTCGGACATGGGTGTGTGATGGCGATCTCACGGGGTCTTCTCTGCACTGATTCAGTCGACGACTGAACATCGCTAATCCCCGCTGAGGGTTCCAACTCTGTCACTCGGACTGCTTCGTTTATCTGGTCAAGTCGACCTATCTCCTCATCTTCTTCGGAGTCTTCCTCCGTCTCCATTCCTTCCGGTTCAACCAGAGTTACCTTCCTTTTCCTTGTCTTCTTAGGCCTCGGCTCGCTCATTTCCAGGTTAGCTATTTCAGCCTTCTTCAGATCATTGGCATGAACCTCCTCGCTCGTCCTGCCACTTGATCCCATATTACATATGATACTGGGCCTGTCTGCTCTACTATCCGGTAGTACGGTTCCCATCTCTGGTCCAGTTTTCCTTCTCTCTGGTGGATTTTATAGTAGACAGGGTCTCCAACCTTCAATTCTACCACCTTTCTTTCAGCATTCACCCTCTCATTTCTTTTCTTCTGGGCCCTCTTTTATTCTTCTTCTGGCCTGTACGAATATCTTATGTTGCTGTTCCAGCAATAGTTGATGATGATCTTCTCCCATATACCTTCTTCGGGGCTTCAGTAGGTTATCTACAGGCAGGACCACGTCTCTGCCAAACAACAAAAAATAAGGAGAAAATCTGGAGGTTTCGTTTATCGTAAACCTCACGGCCGCCAGAGCCTGCGTCAAATACAAGTCCCAATTTCCAGTGTTTTCTCTGACCAACTTGGCTAATACATCTCCCAAGGTTCTATGAAACCTTTCCACTTTAGCATTTCCTGGGGGTGATATGGGGATGTTTTTATGTGCTCTACATTCAAACCTGTCAAAACCTCTCTCATGATGCTGTTCACATTCTCCGTGCCATTATCTGTTACCAATTGCACAGGGGCACCATACCTAGGGAAGATTTCTACTTATTATCAACCCGGCCACAGTTCTGGCCTTCTTGTCTGGTACTGCAAATGCTTCAGGCCAATTTGTTAGCCAATCGACAAAACTCACTATATAGTTGTTTCCTTGTGCAGTTTCCCCATATGGTCCTGATACATCCATACTCACTTTCTCGAAGGGAAGTTTGGTACGTCTGTTTCCTCCAAGGGTGCCATTTCCTGCCTTCTGCTCTGCGACTGGCACACTACACAACTCCGAACATAGTTAGTGACTTCTCCGTACAGTTTGGGCTAATAGTACTTTTCTTCCTATGAGATCACATGTCCTATCAATTCCCATGTGACCCAACCTTTCGTGGCACTGTTCCAATATCTCTGGTCTTAAACTTTTGGGCACATACAACTTGGGCTTGACTTCTTCATCCCTTCCTGAGAGATAATACAGCCTTTCCTCTATTATGGCATACTTGGTGGTCTCTCCTGCCTTCACCTTTCTCTCAGAGCAGCTATTTCACTGTCTGCTTGCTCCTTTTCAATTCCCTCTGTCCAGTAGGGATCGGTTATTATCTGGGCGTCCCTTCTTCGTCCGATTCTAACATAGGGCGATCTTTTTTAGCTTATTAGAGTTAATTACTCCTATTCTATAGGCTTTATCAGCTACTCCCTGTTCTACCTTTACAGATCTTTCTTCCAGTTGTTTCGGTATTCTTGAGAGCAAATCTGAGCACGTGTTTTCCTTTCCTGCCAATACTTATCTTACAGTGGTAGCCACTTAACTTAAGTGCCCACTGTTGAATTTTCTTATTTTTTGTCCACTCTGCCTGCAATAGGTACTGCAGAGGCTTGTGGTCTGTCTTTATAGTGAAGACTGCACCATTTAAATAGTAGTCCAGTTTTTTGGAGAGCATACATGATAGCATATGCTTCCCTCTCTATTACTGGCCACCTCTATTGTGTCTCTGAGAGTTTATGGGAGAGGAAGTATATCGGTACTTCCTCTGGTATGCCTGGCACTGGTCCTTCCTTATCAGGACACGGCTGGGTAAGTACTGCCCCTACACACTGCTCACTGGCATCCGTGTATAATATCATGGGCTTGCTGAGGTCTGGGTACGTCAGCAGTGGAACGGTCGTCAACTGTTCCTTTAGCGAATCAAATGCTCGTTGACAGTCCTCTGTCAACTTGAACCTAGCGTATTTCTTCGTCAGGGCCACCAGCGGTATGACAATTCTTGAAAATGCCGGGACGAAGCGCCGGTAGTAGCCTATAGCTCCTATAAAACCTCTTACCTGCCTCACTGTCTTAGGCTCTGGCATTTCCCTTATGACCTTTACCTTATCCATGTCGGGTTTAATACCGTCTCCGTTTATGACGAAGCCTAAATACCTAGTTTCTTCCCTCAGAAACTGACACTTTGACAATTTCAATTTTAATCCGTGTTTCCTCAACCTTCCCCAACACCTGTCTTAAATGAAAAAAATGTTGTTCCACTGTCTCCGAAAATATCAAGATATCGTCCAAATACGCCATGGCAAAGCTCTCGTATCCTCCTAACACTATTGACATTAGCTGTTGGAAGACTCCCTGGGGGGCATTAGCTAAACTGAATGGCATCACTCTGAACTGAAACAGTCCCAGGTGACACGCGAATGCGGCCTTCTCCTTGTCAGCCTCATCCAGGGCTACTTGCCAATACCCGGACCTCAAGTCCAACGTAGAGAAGTACTTTGCCTTCCCTAATAATGCCAAAAATGTCTATCAATGGCAATGGCACCGCCAACGGCTTCGATATAGAATTCAGCTTTCTAAAATCTACACAGAAACGGTGGCCGCCATCTTTCTTACCTACTATTACTATTGGAAGCTCCAAGGAGAGATCGATCTTTCGATCATCCCAGCTTCCAACATTTCCTCTACTGCCCTCTTCTACAAGGGGTCTTTTATGTATAGGTGTTCGGTAGGGTTTCAATTTCACAGGGGGTGGTCTCCGGTGTCGATTTTCATTTCGACTGTGTGGGTCTGACCCTAGCTCCTTGTCTGACTGGGCCACCACATCTCGATTGTCCCTCAACAGACCCCCTACTCTGGTTCTAAATTGATCCGGTGCTAATATATCCTCATCTAAGATTCCCTCTGTTTGCTCTACTAGCTTCCTTCGTTCCTCCTCGAATCTCACCTGATTCAGAGTTCGTAGGGGAAGCGCTCTCCTATCTTCTCCCCTCTCCTAACCTTTATAGTCTTTTGGGCCTGGTTCACCATCATTATGGGCACCAACTCGGCTGCCTCCACTACTGTTTCGCACAGGGTTACCCTCGTTATCTTCTAGGCCCTTTCCTTCTACAGGGACCAACTGCAGAGGTCCTCTCCGTACCTTTTTTTTTCTGACATTAGCCTACCCTTTCCTGACACTGCGGTCCTAGGAGGTAACTGTACATCTTCCTCCACCACTATGGTTATCTCTTCCTCTGGTGGGCATCCCAATGGCGTTCTCTCGCCGTTCACCACCAACACAGTAGGATTAAATTCGATCTGGGCCTTCTGGCTCTGGAGCCAATCTTCTCCCAAGATTGCCTCTGTACACAGGTCGGGGGGTTACGTAAAAATTTTGGGTGCTTTTCACCTCCCAATCCTCACCGGGAGCCTCACCATCCCTTTTATCTCCAGGGGGGCTCCATCTGCTTGCGTGATCTCTATGTCCGCTTCCCGTAACCTTCTCTTCCATTTCACCCGCCTGTATGTTGTTTCTCTCATCAATGACACAGATGCTCCTGTGTCCACCAAAGCCCCCTCATCTCTCTACCACCTATCTCTGCTCTACAGGATAGTTCTTTCTCTTGCGTTAGCGAAGAGAACACTTGAGCTTTCTTCTTCCTGGGTCCCCACCTTTGGGTTAACCCAGCCATAGGCGCCGGTAGTAATAAATCACCTTCATTTTTTTTCATGAGGTGGAGTTCTGCCCCCCCTGCACCTGGGCGACCCTGGCCGGACCTCTCCTGGTCTCCCATGGCCGTTTTTAAAATACAGTTTCTTTTCAGGTGTCCTGGCCTCCTGCAAACCAGCACCTTCTTGTTGGACAGCTTGCCGCAAAAGTGGCCCGCCCGACCACATGTCCAACATTTTGCTCTTTCCTTTTTTTAACTGGGTTGGCTTTGCATCTATTCTCGGGGAACCTGTCCTCTATTCAAGCGGGTTCACCCGTTCACTGGTCCAAGCTTTTATTTCTCTTCTTTTTTAACTGGGCCACCCTCCCTCTTAATTCTGGGGTGGCCTGCTGGCTTTTCTTGGGCTCGGCCTTCTTTGTTAATATTGGTGGGGCACCCTTCCTCAGCCTGCACCATTTGGCCAGGTGTCCTTTCTTACCACACCTGGTGCACCTGTCACGATCGAAGTCTGGGGGCAACCCCACTTCGTCGGACATTCTGCCGCCCTGTGGTCCTCGTACCCACAGGTCCAGCAGACCAGCCTGTATCGACCCGGCGCGGGTTTATAAAAGCCATGCCTGGTCGACCATGCCCCTTCTATTGGGGTCCTCCTCCCATAATTCTGCCCGATCCATCTCTTCCTTAACCCTCTGATTCCACACGGGTTTCTCCGCCTACCCCCCTCTTTCCAGCCTCCTGACTTGGTATTTGCTTCTTCCCCACCTCTTCACTTTATCCCACACGCCCTGGCTCTCCCTGGCCAGCTCTATCGCTGCCGACAGTCTGAGCGGTCCTTCTTTCAGTACGTCGTGACGAACACGCTCGTCGCTCAGCGCCTCTGCATACAGGTCCGCCAGTTGGGCCTGCATAACCGCATTATCCCTGACCACTTCGGGGAATGCCAACGACGATAGCTTCCCCGCTCGGGCCCCTAATTCTCCCGGGGTTTCATCCCGTAGCTGTGTCAGTTTTAAAAGGGCCCTCATGGCCTCTATGGCCGTACCTTCGTCGGCGAATTCTTTGGTTAGCAGTCTTTTTATCTCTTCCCAAGACAAGCAGGGTTGATTTTCCAAGAGCCCCTTCACGAACTCAGACGCTTTTCCCTTTGTGGCATCGTATGCCAAATACAGGGATTCTTGGTCCGAAAGCTCGTAGATGATTCGGCTCTTCTCAAGGATTGCCAGCCAGTTTTTAAACTCCTTCCCGCTGCCATCAAATACTGGGACCCTCGGTCCACCTAACAGCTTCCTTAAATCCACTGACAACCCCTGCCTTACTTCCTCTTCACCCCCCACTGCTCTATCCGAATCATAGTCTGACATGTCTACAGAGAAAGACAATCTACGCAGCAACAATCGAGGTTGGGAAATAAAATAAGGTGTCCTACCTTGCAGACGATTCTGTTCTTTTTTTTTTTTTTCCTTTGGTCCCGGGTCGTTCTGAGTTCTGTTTGAATTTTCAGCAACGGCGGTCGATCGTGGTCTTCTCAGGGTTGAAATCCCTCGGTCACAGCACCATATGTGACGTGGTTGTCTCAGGGTTGATCCGTTGGTCACGGCACCATATGTGACGGGTCTACACCTGGCCCAGGGTCGAATCCTTTGGTTACGGCGCCAACTGTGACGTCGCTCCTCCTGGTCGCTCCTCCTGGTTCCAAGCGTGCCGCTCCAACCCTTTGGTTAGATGATCACCAGCCTCGCCTTTCCCAACCCGCTTCCAATACCTGGTTACTGAAGCAACTGTACTGATCTCCGGTCTGTCTACCCACGCTGTGTTTAGATCTTAGACAGACGGGACCAGCAGGGATTGGGGCCGACATGTTGAGTCCGACGGGGGTGGCAAAACACAAGTAAAAAAGAAAAAAACTCACGAGACAAAAATTACTGATAAAAAAAAAAAGGGTGACAACCTTTTTATCTAATGTCCGTTACATAAAGAAAAATTGTTCTTATTTCCTGACCCGCTCTGTGGACTATGGCACCAAGCTTCTATCATACAACTTAAAGATTTCGAATTGCCTACTCTTTAGAATTATGTATGTAGGAGTGTGGTCTAGTTCGACACTGGGGCTAATTTCTGTCAATCATTCGCAGTTGATTCTTCTCTTCGACTTGAGTTGTATTTCTTCACTTCGATCTGGTTTGGTCGAATTCTGATCTCGGCTTGGCTTGATTTCAACTTCTTCTTCTTCCGTCCAGCAACTCTTTTCTGTCGACTGAGGTGGAACTGATTTGCTTGTTTGGTCTGCAACTTTACTTCTTGTCTGGCCTGCAACTCTTCGGCCTGTCTTTGACTCGGCTGCAACTTCTCTGCGGCTTTCGAGTAATCTTCTTCTTCGTCGACTTAGATGGAACTTCTCTTGTCTTCGACTTGGGCTGGAAGGATTTCTTGTTTTCGACTTGGGCTGGAAGGATTTCTTGCCGCAACTCAGCCGCAACTCTCTGTCGTCCGAGGTGGTCTCTTCTCGCTGCCGTCTGGGGCTGAACTGATTTTTGTCGATTGGGGCCCTGCTTTTTATTGACGCCGCAGCAAACCAGGGGTGGGTCTGTCGGCGTCAGGGCTCTCGATAATTTCAAAAGTCGCATTACTTCTGATTTCCATTATCGCTATTATTTTCACCCCTACTTCCTCATAGTGCCTTTTGGTGGGAGGCGCATATCCATCTCTCCCGGTCCCCGCATGTCAGGTGACCGCTTTCGACCAATGGTTCCTGATCGAGCATTTTTTCTTTTCTTTCCGCAGCCACGTGACCGTTTTCGGCTAATGAGATTCTGGTTGGGCGTTCTCCTGTCTCCAATCGGGGCGGGGCTTATATCGTTCTTGTTCTAAAAAACAAAATCTAATTTGGCCTTTTTTTTTCGCACGTACGAAAAATGATAATCTTGGCTTTTTCTCACCTGGGTTCTGTCAAAACAGCCTGCCGCTAATTAGATGTGACTTCAGGAAAGAATATTGGCGCTATCTGTGAGCCGAGACATTCGCCTTCTTCACCTCTTTGTTTTTTTTTCGGTCAGACCTGATAGTCAAAATCTTAATTATCTACATTGAAAATGTCTCCACTTTATTATCGCGGGTTTCCAATTCTTAACAGGTCAGAATCTGTATACAGTTCCACCGGTCACCCCTCAACCTAAAAAAACACTTTTTCTCCGATTAAAAATTTCGTTTCTATTGTTCTAAAAAAATTTCCCTTTCTCCAAATTGATAATGAGTCTTTCTACGCAAAAGTAGGCCAGATGCTTTGACCGATATTCTTATCAATCGCCAATACACTGTCATCAAGCCTGGTCCTTTCTCTCTCTAAATGACTTTTCCTTCTAAATAACAAATCCCATTGTCTTTTCGAAAATCGGCCAAGATGTTGGCCTAAATACCTTTCTGATACGTGTTTTTGTTAATGACCGCTTTTTGTATTTCTCGACCTCTCTCTTTCTTTTTCTTTTTTTTTTTTTCTTCCTCTTTCTTTTCTTTTTCTTTTAGGATCGTCTAAGTACAACTTAGTGAATTATTTTCAACTCAATTATTTTTCGTCTAAGAAAAATTAACAACCTGTTTAATAAACCGAGTAAAAAAAAAATTAAATCATATTTCTATGAATATTTCTAATAATGCAAGGTGCCACATATCAATAAATTATTATTATCCCATCCAAAAAATAAAAATTCTTAAAATCTAAAAATATATTCTGGTTTTAAATAAACTGCAAAGGGTTGATAACTGGTAAAAATGCAATCACTGAATCTTATTTTGAATTATTTGGGAAGCGAGAAGAAAATATATCAGAAGCAAGTGAATAGCCAGATAAATATCTGCGTCTTGACATAGAAATGGTATGAAAACATTATGAAGAGGAAATCAATAAAAAGACCGTTTGAAATTGAAACAATTTGTCCCGTCTAGACACGGAAGCCGAACAAAATATGGCAAAGTAAAAGACAACCTGTCAGATAGTAAACATCACTGCCCAGGCAAACTTCAGATTAAAGTTGAATGACTGCGAAAAAATCTTTTTACAATGATCACCCAGTACAATACCCCAGAGACTCTTGAGGTAGAACGTTACGGAGTAAGAGGCACAGATTATGCGAGTATGTGGGGAAGATAACGGCTGACTCTAGACTTGAACAGGTTAAGATGGTAGTGATCAGGGAAGCATCCTCTTTGGGGACGGTTCCACAAAGCAGCGGTTCGTGGGAAGAAGCCGTTCGAGTAGAGCTTATATTTCACCAAAAGATTACGAAAGGAATGGTGGTGGTTCGCTGCAGTATGCCTAGCATGGCGGGTCTTAATCGTGAAGATTAGAACTTGTGAAACGAAAGAATATAGTTCTTCTGAGCACTTTCCATGGAAATAGCGATAGAAAAGCAAGAGACTAGAGACGATTTGTCTGTGAGAAAGGGTGGGAAATAATTCGTCACCGGCAAGGAAGTGGTGACGCTTTTAGACTCTATCGTGACTGAATGTGAAGATATTTTTTTTCAGAGAAATAAGCAAGTAGAAAATTGTAAATATCTAGGATGTGTTATAACAGAGGATGGAAAATGCGACGCCGAAATTCGAACGCGCATTGGAATAGAGAAAGATGTCTTCCAAAAGCTAAGCAAAGTATTAAGAAACAGGAAAATTTCGATAGAAACAAAGAAAATAGTACCGAACTTTTATGCAATATCGTTCTTCCTATATGGCAGTGAATGCTGGACAGCAACTTAATGAAACGGAAATGTGGCTGAATGATTGATTCGTTTGTTTAAAGGCACATCAACTCCTTATGGGTCATTGAATGCTGGAATTTAATTTTCATGGGAGCTTTATATACGTTATTCTTCTTTCACAATTAAATACATGGTAGATAATAATCAGCATTTGTGCATATATATATATATATATATATATATATATATATATATATATATATATATATATCTGTGCCGACATAATTACTAAAAGTCAGTGGTATTGTAATTTTGTTGAAGTTATACTTTGGAATACAATTTGATTTCTTTAAGAAATTGTAGGATATTATATGGATTAATGGATTAGGATATTATATGGATTAATGTTACGAAAGAGTTCTTTTATGTTGGTTGTTTGGTTGGTTGATTTTGTTTAGCGGCATATCAACACCTCTAATGCCGAAATTTAAATATTTTGTACGTAATTTTATGCTTTCAACTAGAGAAAGTAGTGAAGGAAAGCGAGAAGAAAAGACTAAGCGTTAATTACAAGAATATGTAAGGATTGTTTGTTAGCAAGACAATGAACCAAAGATACAAATTCGAGATACCAAAATCAAACAAGTAGAATAATTTAAATATCTGGGAAGTGTTTTAACACAGGAAGGAAAATGCGACACTGAAATCCGAAGGCGTTTGGGATGGCGAAAGATGCCTTCCAAAAGCTAAGCAAAATATTAAGACATAGGAATATTTTGTTAGAAATAAACAAAAGAGTACTGAACTTGTGTAATATCAGTCCTCATCTCTGGCAGTAAGTGCTGGATGATCTTCTCACAGATGAAGAAGAGACTTGAAGCAACAGAAATGTGGTTCTACAGTAGGATGCTGAGCAACGATGAAATTTGAAAGAAAATGAAAGCAAAAAGGACATTTATATTTAGCATCAGAAAGAGACAGTTGAAATTTCTAGGGTACACAATGAGGAAAGACGGCTTGGCGAATTTGGCACTCACAGGACCTACTGAAGTTCGGAGGGACGGAGGAAAGCTTGTATAAATGGTTGATAAAATAGGGAATAGCAGATATAGCAAAAAGACAAGACTTATTAAGAGCTTTAAAATAACAGGGTGTTGTGGAGAGCCATGATCGCACACATCCTGAAGGGATACAGCACATAGAAAAAAAAATTGAAGGTGAATATTATACCCAGGATTGCAGGCATGCTTGAAATAGCCACAAAGAGACTTGAAAAGAGACTGGAAAAATTAAGAACAGAGGAAGAATTGAAACTGGGAAGAAAAAAGATTATAAAATATAAATGTTGATAAGACTTGTTGTCACTTGATCTTCTGTGGAGTCAACATATATTAAATAGTAATTTAAACTAGTGTACGTGATTCGTTTGTAAGAAAACTGCAAATGACAGGGCTAAATATGAATGCTAAAACGTAATGAAAAAAAAAAAAAAAAAAGAAGAAAAATCTCCAATAATTACAAGGATTCAATTCTCGGATTTCTTTTTCTTACTTTTTCAACTTTTTTTGCAGTGAAAACTTTTAATTCGCCTTTCAAATTTTATCTATTATTTTTTCCTATCATTTTCTTTCTTTCTTTCTTTGCTTCCAGCTATTTACGTTTTATCTTTCTTTCTTTCGTTTGCTTTCAGATGTTTACATTTTTCTTTCTTTTCTTTTCTTTCTTTCTTTCTTTCTTTCTTTGCTTCCAGCTATTTACGTTTTATCTTTCTTTCTTTCGTTTGCTTTCAGATGTTTACATTTTTCTTTCTTTCTTTCTTTCTTTCTTTCTTTCTTTCTTTCTTTCTTTGCTTCCAGCTATTTACGTTTTATCTTTCTTTCTTTCGTTTGTTTAGATGTTTTTTATTTTTTCTTTCTTTTTTGTTTCTTTTTTCAGGAATTTTCTTTCTTTTCTTTCTTTCTTTGTTTTCTTTATTTACGTTTTGTTTTCTTTTTCTTTCGTTTGCTTTCAGATGTTTACATTTTCTTTTTTTTTTCTTATTTTTTTTTCTTTTTTTGCTTTTTTTTTTTTTTCCTTCTATCTTTACGTTTTTTTTTTTTTTTTTTTTTGATTTTCTTTCTTTCTTTTCTTTCTTTCTTTCTTTTCTTTCTTTTCTCCTTTCTTTCAACTGTTTTATTTTTTTTCTTTTTTTTCTTTTGAAAATTTTTTTTTCTTTCTTTGTTCTTTCTTTCTTTCTTTCTTTTTTCTTTTTTTTCTTTTCATTTAGCTATTTTTTTATCTTTTTTCTTTCGTTTTTTTAGATGTTTTACATTTTTATGTTTTCTTTTTTCTTTTTTTTTTCAATTTTCTTTTTTTTTTTTTCTTTTATGCCATTTCTTTTTGTTTAAAAAAGATTTTTTCTTTTCTTTTTTTCTTTCTTTTTTTTTTCTTTGTCTTTTTTTATCTGTTTTTATTTTATTTTCTTTTTTCGTTTTTTGACGTTTTTTCTTTTTTTCTTTCTTTCTTTTTTTTATTTTTGTTTTTACGAATTGTTTCATTCTTTTTTTTTATTTTTTTTTTTTTCTTTTTTTTTTCTTTTTTTTTCTTTCATTTTTCTTTTCTTTTCTTTCTTTTTTCTTTTTTTTCATATTTTTTTTTCTCTTTTTTTAATCTTTCAGATGTTTACATTTTTTTCTTTCTTTTGTTTTTTTTTTTTTTTCTTTCTTTCTTTCTTTCTTTTATTTTGCAGTTGTTTTATCTTTCTTTCTTTCGTTTCTTTTGTTTTACATTTTTTTTTCTTTTTTCTTTTTCTTTCTTTCTTTTTCTTTTTTATTTCGTTTTTCTTTCTTTATTTTTATTTTCAGATTTTTTTCTTTTTTCTTTCTTTTCTTTCTTTCTATTTCTTTTTTTTTTATTTACGTTTACTTTCTTTCTTTCGTTTAAATATTCTTTCTTAAGAAACTTTCTTTCTTTTTTTCTTTCTTTTCTTTTTTCTTTGACGTTTACGTTTTAAAGTTTTCTTACTTTCCTTTTTAGATGTTTTGATTTTTTCTTTTTTTTTTTTTTTCTGGTACTTAGTTTTTTCTTCTTTTTCTTTCTTTCTTTTTATTTCAACTGTTTAATTTTTTAATTTTTTCTTTCTTTTGCTTTGAGCTGTTCTCTGCTGCTTATATATTTTTCGTCATTTATTTTCTCTTTTTACTTTCACCCGTTCATGTCTTTTTTAGTTTCTTTTTATGTTATTCTTTTTTCTTTCAATTTTTCTGTTTCCTTTTTTTTTCTTTTTATGCCATTTCTTTTTGTTTTTCTTTCGCTTTCTTTTCTTTTTGTCTTTCTAATGCCATAAAGGCTGTCTCTTTTTATCTGTTTTTATTTATTTTATATTTTTGACGTTTTTATGTTTTTCTTTCTTTCTTTTTATTTTGTTTTTGAATTGTTCTGCTTCTTTCTTTTTTCTTTATTTCTTTCCTTTTTATTTTTGTTTACCTTTTTCCTTCATTTGTGTTCTTTTATATTGTTGTTACTTTACTGTTTTCTCTTTTTTTAATCTTTGATTTGGTTTTTCATCTTTCTGTTTATTTTTGTTTTTCATCTTTCGTTCTATCTTTATTTTGCAGTTGTTTTGCATTTTTCTTTCTTCTTTTTTGTTGTTTTTCATTTTTCTTTTCATTTTCTTTTGTTTTTTCCTTCTTTCTTTCTATATTTTTATTTTGTTTTTATTTAACGTCTTTCTTTCTATTTTGCTTTTGTTTTCTTTCTGAACTGTAATCAGTTAAATATTCTGGTTAAGAAACCAACCTAATGATATTAAGCAGACGTCTAGAAAGCATTAGTTAAAATTGAGATCAGAGCGCCAAGTTCAAATTCTGACCAATGATGTTGCATTTACCTTTGTAGAAATAGCCTCGAGAAAGGTAGGAATCCATCTCTTCTGCCAGCTATATGTCAAAGAGCCGCGGGTAGATTTGCCTTTTTAGCCTTGGATAATCACCATTATAAGAAAAGGAAAACTCTGAATTTCCAAAGAATGCAGAAAGAAATGGGAAACCACTCTACTATTTTTCCTTAGAACACATGGCAGTTCAGAGATAATAAAAAAACAAATCTGTGGAGAGCAATGATCATCTCTGTCCTGAAGAGAGATGATGTTTATTTTAGGAATGAGAAAAGTGAATATGAAGGTAGAAAGGTAGGAATTAACAAAGTTAGAAAAACATATAAAGGAAACCAAATGAAAGGAAAAAAATACATATAAAAGGGCGTTGCTGAAATTCTGTTTTTGTTTTCTTCTTTCTTTTTATTTTGTTTTTGTTTTCCATCTTTCTTCTTTTTTATTTTGTTTTATTTTTTTGCTTCTTTCTGTTTATTTTGTTTTTGTTCACCATTTTACTTCTTTTTATTTTTTGTTTTGTTCTACTTTTTTTTGTAATTTTATTTTGCTTTTGTTTTCCTTCTTTCTTTCTGTTTTTTTTTGTTTTCCATCTCTCTTTTTTATTTTATTTTTAGTTTTTCTTTCTTTTTTGTTTTGTTTTCCTTCTTTTTTACTTAATTTTATTTTGTTTTTGTTTTCTTTTTTCTTTTATTCTTTTTTCTGTCTTGTATTTATTTTCTTTCTTTTTTATTTTGCTTTCCTTCCTGCTTTATTTTTTTCTTTTTATTTCTGTTTTCCTTCTTTTTTTTCTTAATTCTATTTTGTTTTTGTTTTCTTTCTTTTTTCTTAATTCTATTTTGTTTTTGTTTTCTTTCTTTTTTCTTAATTCTATTTTGTTTTTGTTTTCCTTCGTTCTTTGTCTCTTTTTATTTGGTTTTTGTTTTCCATCTTCCTTTTTATTTTTTTGTTTTCTTTTCCTACTCTTTTTCTTAATTTTATTTGGTTTTTGTTTTCTTTCTTTCTTTTCATATTTATTTTGTTTTTCATCTTTCTTTTTATTTTGTTTTGTTTTCCATCTTTCTATCTTTTTTAGTTTTCCATTTTTCTTTCTGTCTTTCTTTTTCTTTTGTTTTTATTTACCTTCTTTCTTTTTTCAGTTTTTTCTTTTTATGCTATAATTCTTTCTTTCTTTCTTTCTTTCTTTCTTTCTTTCTTTCTTTCTTTCTTTCAGTTTACTATTTCTCCCCCGTTTCTTTCTTTCTTTCTTTCTTTCTTTCTTTCTTTCTTTCTTTCTGCGCTACCGTTTCTTTTGGACAAGCCTTTTTCCCTGTCTTTTTGTCAGTATTTATTCGAAACACAATTTTCCTGTCTTACAGTTTTGTTGTGTGATCCGTTTACTTGTTTCTAAGATAAACATCACCAATTAAGGAAACATTCAATTTCTGTTCAGCTTTTTACTTTTTTATTTTTCATAATTTTTACACGCCAACAAAAGAACGAAGCCTCCAGCCATCTTTAGTATGTAGAAAAAAAAATGAAGGAAGATGGTACAACCTTATTTTCATTTGTACCTAGTTATACATACTTTATTGCCATTTTTCCCGCTTTGGAAGCTTCATTACCAAAATGGAACATAAAATAAAATGGCGGTCAAAGAAGGCGTTGATTTGGATTGAAATCATAAAAGATGCAAAAAGAATAAAAGCATAATATAAAAACAAAATATATAAAAAAAGAAACGAACAAAAAATAACAGGATGAAATATGATATATAATATATATACATACGGGCAAGACGTTTAGATATTCAGGGTGGTCCGAAAGTCTTGACACCCTCTACCTCTCTTCCAAACTGTAGGAACTCATGTCAGCCATCTGAAATAAAAAAAATTACATTATACAGAGGTGACAAGACTTTCGGACCACCCTGTATTTAAACGACATTTTTAATCAAACGAGAAAAATGTAACGTTTTGTATCAATTGATTTAAGTTTTGTTTAACTTATATGATAAAATTATACTTTATGTTACGGATTCTTGGATCTCAATCAGAAGGTTTAAAAAATGAATCTTTATCGTCAGTCAAATCCAGACATGACGCCATGTTGCCTGTGTCTGCATAAGCTCACAAGTCTGTGTGAGAAAGAAAGAAAAGGAAAGTGAAGCTTCAAAATTCTTATCATGAAGGCAGAGTGAAAAAAAGATTGAGAAAATTACAGAAAATAATGAAGTAACAATAAATGTCTGTATCAAAAAATTTGACAAGACAAAATGGCGGAAGGGAAACGTTTCAAAATTCATATAGAACTAAGTTAATTGCAGATGTCTTAACTATTAACCCCCCACCACCATAGAATCAGTGAAGCCCTTGATAATAAAAATCTCTATAGAGTGATCGCTCTAGATTTTTTTAAATCGAATTTGCTCCTAGCAAGGCAGTAAAGCCACTAAGACACAAGATGTTACTGGGTGTGGAAGAATTAGAAAAGGGAAAATATTATGAAATAGCGAGAACAGAAGAGTAATCAGGACAGTAGATAGCGATTGACATTGCATTTAAATTGTTGAAGTTGGCCGGAAAGCAAGGAGTCGGAAGAGAGTTTTACAAGCGAGAAGTGTGAGAAAATAAACTGTTAGCATAGAACCTACGGTTACACCCAGCCATCTCAACTGTAAATTGATGAGACCTAACTGCCAATCTAGTACTGCTCTTAAATTAATAAAGTTTTTGTACGGTAGCAAGGATCTCACCCGAATAATTACCATGAAAGTATTTATCGAAAAGGCACAGAGAGGCAACTTTACAGTACCTTTTACCGGTGGGAAGTGACTGAAGCCAAAACAACAGGTCAGGACCAATAATATTGCTGATTCTTCTTTGGATTTCATCATGAATCTCTAATTATACAGCAGGAGCACCGGACTATATGAGGTAGCAATATTCGAAGCATGGACAAATAGTAGACTTATAGATATGTAAGATAGATTCTGGCGAGAAATATTGTCTCGCACGGCACAGTGAACCAATTTTCTTAGCAGCCGACATAGCAATAGATTCATTATAGTCTTTCCATCATGTCAGCCGAAAACATTAACTCAAGAAAAAGCAACTATTCACTGTCCTGGAGGTTAGCATCACCATGCCGATGGAAGGCAGAAAAAAGTCTCTCAGATGATTAATAGAGAGAAGTTTGGTTTTGGAGACGTTTAAATTAACATGCCATTCCCTGCCCCTGTTAACAACAGACCAAAGGTTGTTTTGGATATCAGCTGTCAATTTGACCTTATTGAACTGATCAGCCTTACTATCGAGACAGAAGTAAATGATTGCGTCATCAAAATAGATACCAATTTCAGAGCTGATGCCATCGGGAGGTTCGTTAAAGAAAATGAAAAACACAGTAGAACCAAGCATAGAGCCCTTGGGGACACCCGCATTAGTACAGAAGGATCTAGAAGAGTGGCCGTTCAGGATAACTTTCATTTGACGATTTCAAGAAAGACTGAATCAGTTCAAAAATATGTTCGGAGACACCGTCACTAGATATCTCGAAAGCCTTTGATAAGGTGTGGCACAGGAGATTACTACACAAACTGACCAGTTGCGTAATCTTTAGGAGAACCGTCTCAGTCTTTTCTACCAGGGTCGTTGTTAAAGGTCAGACCTCATGAGATTACTCTGCTGGTGCACCCGAAGGCTCCTTCCTTAGTCCTACACTCTTAGAAAATATCTAACTCCCTTTGCCATGCTCTATGTTCATAAGAGTCAGATCAAGTCAAGAGTGGAGTACTGTTGACATATCTAGGCTGTTGCTGTCCAATCCTCATTGTCCAGCATTGACAGAATTCAAAAGCGCTTACGCGGCCTTTTGGGTGATGAATTATTCTTCACCCTGCAAATTCCACAAACGTGACGACGCCAGCTGTTTTCTTTTTGTATCACAACTACGATATTAATGCCACCAGCTTGGATCTTCACGGCTAGGACCCGTCAGTCCATGTTCACGTCGGCAAACCATCATCACTCCTTTCGAGTTCATTTGATAAAAAGAAAGTCCCACTCAGACAGCTTATTTCCCAGAAATGTTACTTTGTGGGACAAGCTCCCGAGATAATGCTTCCCTGACAACTAAAATCTTTGTTAGCTTAAGTCCAGAGTCAACCGATATATATCCTAGTCGTCCTTATAATTTTCTCCTACTTCTTCTTCTTTCATTGCAATCTCACTTAGTAAACCTCTACCTTGAGTGGCTCTTGGGCCTCATTGAACTATCAATAAATAAAAAATCATTGCGCGTGCTCGCGTGCACACACGCTCAAACATGTGCGCATATATATTGGTAGACATCTTCATACATATGAATATACTCACACCCACAGCCGCTCAAGTATATGTAAGAAAAATTACCACATATTTACACTTTAGTACAGACACACACGAATGTATTCAGCTAATTAATATTAATGAATATTTGGCCTACCTAGGGTAACGGTACAATAGTCATTTTCAAAATATCCCTCTTGAGACCTAACACACTTATTTTAGCGTCCCTTTCATTTTTATCAAAACATTCTGCTAAGCCTCTTTTAGGATTGTCATCAGCTGCCTTGTCAAGTTCTTCTCATTCACGTCTATTGTTTTCCGACTCATGTTAGTTTGAGAAAAAGAAAAAAAAAAACAAAACAAAACAAAAAACAAAACAAAACACACACAAAAAAGAAGAGAATTTATCGGTGGGACACGCTTCTTGTCCATCTATCGTTCTCTGACACAGCGCTACCAAAAAAAAAAAAAAAAAAAAAAAAACAACCCCCTCCAAAAAAACAACCCCTCCCCCCAAAAAAACAAAACAAAACAGAAACAACAACAACAAAAAAACAAAAAAAAAAAATCAAAAAACGAAACAAAAAACTTAGCATTCTTGTTGTTAGCATTGATCTTCTGGGCCATCGTCTATAGACACCCCCCAGTATGCGTGGATATAATAAGATTTCACGAGGATTTTGCCCAGTGGTCGTTTTGATTACTGCTCAGAATTTAGGTGTGAAACACGGCAAGCCGTGGTAAGTTCTTTGTCTACTGAAAACCAATATCCCAGAACAAATCAACACACTCTGTTGATAATTGACAATAGATCTAATAAAAACAAAATAAGGAGTAAGGTATTTTTTAATCTTTCTATGTTGCCTGATTGACGATCTTTCGACAAGAAACTTAATCTAGTCGTAATTTCTCGTAATTTGAGAAACCTTGCCCTGACACTGTATTCTTGTCTATCTGGGTTTATGTCTGTGGGTTTCTTTAGTGGCAGAAGCAGGATCAGTGAGGGTGACAGAAGGTTTATAATGAACCATTGGCTATCTTCTCTATCCCCCCTTTCTCTCTCTCTGGTCCCATCTGTCTGGTTGTCATTCGCTCGTTTCGTTTATTCAAGGAAGTTTCAACACTTCTGGTATTGATTTATCACACATTTTTCGATAAGATAAGCTAAGATATAAGAAGGTGCAATGAAACATTATCTTGGAGGTTAGCATCAGCCATCCTGATGGAAGGCATAAAAGACGATTAAGAGAGAATAGTTTCGTTTTGGAGGCATTCAAATTAACAAGCCATTTTTGGCCCCAAATTGGAGGTGATACTGATCTTCACGGTCATCGTGTGTAGACACCAGTATGCTTGGTGGTAATCAGATTTTACGAGCATTTCGCTCAGTGGTCGTGAAATACAGCGATCTGTGGTAAGTTGTTTGTCACTGCTGAAAAACCAATATCATAGAAGAAACCAACAAATTCTGTTGATAACTGACAACAGACTTCTTTTTTATGTAGCCCGGTTTTTGTGCAGGCTAAGTTTTCTAGTAGTAATTCGTTGATAAATAAGGGACCTTGATACTGGTCTTGTCTATTTGGGATCGTCTCTGTGTGTTATTTAGCAGCAGAAGCAATGGCAACAGACGGAAACGATCTAGGATTGCACCTCTTCCTGTCTTCTTGTTTTCCTTTCTTTACCCATATGTGTGATTCTGATTGCATTCGTGGGGTTTATATAGGGATTATATATTGGATAGTAGTTGTTATGAGACCTACCTTTATGGACTAAATGGACTCGTCCTATTACTATATATACGGGGAGATTATGCCTCTCAAGAGAGCTGTCTACAGTTGGCCTGTCCCAGCTAAACAGTCGAACTCTCAGCCTTTAGGCGGAGAGGAACCCGGACGAGGCTCCGCCCTTGAACCCGTTTATGAGGGATTATTTTTGGCCGAGCCTACGGGCTCGAAGATCCCACGTTAAACTGGCCTTGTGCCACATGTAACCCTCGTGGGGGGGGGGTAACTAAATATCGCTGTCTGCAGTTGATCTGTTCCAGCTAAACAGTCGAACTCTCTGCCTTCGGGCGGAGAGGAACCCGGACGAGGCTCCGTCTAAGGGCAGAGTCTCGTTCGGGTAGGTTGACTGCCCCTGAACCCGATTATGCGGGTTCAAAGAGGGATTATTTTTGGCCGAGCCTACGGGCTCGGAGATCCCACGTTAAACCGGCCTTGTGCCACATGTAACCCTCGTGGGGTAACTAAATATCGCTGTCTACAGTTGATGAGTTGACTACTGTACTTTGCCGTCAGTCGAACGTGCAACACTTTTGTATTCGTTCTTTTTGTTTAATATGTTTTCACTAAATTGCTGAGTTCGAGTTTTCTTTCGGACCTATTCTTGGGTCCACAACGGTAGTCAGGCCGAATCCTGAGGCTGAATTTTGGTCACAAAATAAACATTTCTGACTTGTATACGAGTAGCGTGAATTCTTGCTTGGGATTTGGGAAATTGTAGAAGACCATAAATCCTTGTCCTATTTTACCCTGGAGCCGATAGTTAGCTTGTAGTATATCAAGTGTTACGAAATCTTCATGAATTGTATTTGATTTATTTCAGGTTCCCGGAGCCTTCTCATTTTATGACTCTCAATTATTATTTTAATCTGATCTTTCCTTATTCCTGTCTTGGTCGCTTTAACTAGGTGGTTCGCCTAGTTTTGAGGAGGCACGGTGGAGTAATGGATAGCGGATTGGATTGAGGAATATTTGACAAGATTATGAACGACACCAATCAAAGTATTAGCTATGACAGATAGGGAATATTAGAAAGGTGTAGTGAGTTCAATCTCGGCTGAGGCCGCAAGATGATGATGAGGTGGTTCGTCTTGGTCGTGAACACACCTCATCTGAGAAACTCTTCCATCCTGGCCATTAATCTGTGACAAGGAGGTCTTTTGCTCAGTGGTACCGTGTTAACACCACACCCTCACGTGAGTTTAGCACTTGGAGCCATCACGTGAGAGATTTAGATGGTTGAGAATCAGTGATACCCACCCACCCCAAGGTGCGGCGTGCCAGATATCAAAGGTACTACCTCTATTCAACCCCATATATATATATATATATATATATATATATATATATATATATGATATAAAATATAAAAAATAAAAAAGGCTTAAACACTAATAATTTTAAACACTAATAATTTTTATATCCTTACTCTGTCCTAGTTCTACCTGGATTCCATCCCCTTCGAATTATTTTATATATATATATGTATGTGTATGTATGTATATATATTTATATAGTTTAGATATGTGATTGCATATGTATGTGTATATTAACCACTAATATTATCTATCTATCTATCTATAGTGATTTTCCAAGCGTAGTTTAGATGTGGCACAAGGCCGAAAGTATGGGGCAGAGAGTATCGAACTCACTACTCTGTCGTAATTATTCTAGCTTGTTAACCATTACACCTCCTCGTGATGCCATTTTGTGGGACGCCGACCAAAAAGTGAATGAATACCTTTCCCAAAGACAATAGTGCGAAATGTTTAATGCCTGTTTTTCTTGTCAAGAAAATATGTCATAACCGCTTCCACTTCTGTGTTTCTGTGTTTTCCAGACAAAAGTTCTGCTTATGCGAGCGCTTTCAGCTATTTTTTTTAGCTATTATCAATTACAATTTTTATTTTTTATTTTAACTGAATGTGTGTGTGTGTTTTTTTATGTATGTGTTTAAAGGTATGGGAATGTTTCATTTTCCAAACACGGTCACCCCATTGTGGCCGTGTTTATAGTTAATCTCATTGAATGTTGGCTTTTCTTTTTTTTTATTATTATTAGTGCTTCCATTATTTTTAATCTTTTTATACATGTGGGTGAGGTTACTTATGCTTGTATTTCTGCTAGTATGTTGCGGAAGGAGTTTGGTAGGTTTCCGTGTATGTTTAAATGTCCGAATTAAGCTACGATAGGGTAGGTGTAACATGAGTCGTCTAGATATGCATGTAGTAGTATGACCAATATAATTTCCATATTTTCTGTTAATCCATGTACTTTTGATCTTCTCCGAGATCATCCTCAGGGGTGAATTGACGCCCCAAACTCAATTTGTCGGATACAAATTCTATCACACAATATTTAAAGACACATTCCTGTCCACCCTCACAGTACAGGAAAATACTTGTTGACAACACCAATATACTACACCACGAAAATAATAAACTTCAAATTCTCGAGGCCCTCTATATCAAGAGTAATGTTGCATTTTACCATCTATGGTTACCCCCTTGTATTGTGAACGCTTGTTTACAAAACATCATAACCACAATGGTTAATTTTAAGATAATTATAAGAGAGTGTGTTCACGCGTGTTTACACAAATCAGCATCACAACGATTACAGTTACATTAAATTTGTCTTCGAAATTCACCCCTGAGAATGATCTCGTAGGAGATCGAAAGTACTTGGATTAACAAAAAATACGGCGCCTTCCCTGATGAATTTCAACATAACATCAATAAGATAATTAGACAACTAGATAAGACTATTATAAAAATAAATAGGCATAATATGTCTATATTATTTAACAAAATATGCTGGAATCAAGTGTGTATATATATGTGTGTGTGTGTGTGCAAATATATAGAAAAATAGGAAAGAACTGTTAGGTTAATAATCCGAAGTTCTTTAGTATTTTTGTTTTTATTTTTAAAAAACAGTGCTCAATACCTAAATTATAATTATTTTTTAAAAATATGATTCCATCGTTACATAAGAGTTCTCATGTTCCAAAAACAGAAGCTAAAAACCAGCTCTGTTTCATCCTCAATATTATATATATATATATATAATTTTTATAATATTATATATATATATATATGTATATTCCTATAGACAAAAACCTTTTACTCACTACAAAGATGCAACTTTGTTTCAGTGCATTTAATTGCACTTCGACTGATAAGAAGCAAAATGGTTATGAGCAATTCTGTTTGTACAAACAAAGTTGCATCTATGTAGTGAGTAAATTGTTTTTGTTTATATGAAAAAAATATAATAAATAATTATTGCTCTACTCTCGGTAATGAGCCCTCTTTTGCATTAATGTTGTGAACGTTAAAATTTTCTATTATTTTCGTTCATTACATTTGTGTATATATCATATATATATATATATATATATATATATATATATATATGATAAATAACAAATATGAAACATTTTACTTTTATTAAAGCTTCAACGTCTCCAACGAAGCTTTAATAAAAGTGAAACATATATTGATAAACGTTTATTATGCGATTGTGTCATGCATGAAAGTTGTGTTGCCGGTGAGTAAAATGTATATTTATAATTAATCTATCTATCTATCTATCTATCTATCTATCTATCTATCTATCTATAATAATAATAATAATAATAATAATAATAATATATGTATAAAAAGTGACAAGTGGAAAAACAATACTCAGCCGACGAAACGCGTCCGTTAGGTATAGTTTTTCCTCTTGTCTCTTTTTATTCATTTTGTCTCTTCTACAGGCACACTCTATCTGAGAATATTTACACACACACACAAACACACACACATATATATATATATTTATTTATGTATGTGTGTATGTGTAAATGGAGGGCGTGTAATGCGAAACAAGATACAAGCAGTGCTTGTTATTTGAAGAAAAGAAAATTCAATTCACGTTGATATTGATCACTTCCGGAAACGATAATGGCTTCCATCAACGTCTTGTATTTTGTCTCCACTCTGCGCACCATTTCTTTTTTTTTTTTTTTTTTTTTTTGTTATTCGCTTTGTTCTGGGCTTAATTAATTCTTTCTTTATTTTATTTTCTATATTTATTTATGTACCTTTTTTTTCTCTCGTCTTTCTTCGTTTTGGGCAAAAACAAAATATCGTTTCTATTTTCTTGAACGCCTGTTCATTATTTGTTCGCATTCTTTGATTCGTTTACATTCTTCAATTCTTTCGAGGAGATTTGTACCTGTTATCTCGTTTGCAAATCACGTGTCGCCAGTTCTAGTTACTGGATGCGATAGCAGAAGGTTGAACAGCTTCTGGGGAATGGTAAATTCCACGAAGAATGTTTTCTACTTTTATAAAGAAATATAAGAGAAAGCTGTTTTGGAAATACGAGGTCAATCCAGAAAGCATCCAACCATTTCTTAAGAAACGACAACAGAGCTTTGACAGTATTTGGCAACCAATAATTAGGGGACCATACCGCGAAAGACTAAGCAGAAACTCTCTCGTGGAGTTATTCAGCACCTGCCCACTCTTTACAAGAGAGATGAAAGGAAAATGGGCGATCAATAAGGAAGGAATAGAAGAGGAGGTATAGTGACAGGTGAGGAATACGGAGAGGCAGGGATTAAAGAAAAATGGAAATGGTTGGTTAGTACGGAAGATTT
>CAHIKZ030001202.1:1185000-1252500 GCA_903632075.3 Acanthosepion pharaonis
TGTCAATATACCTCATAACACCCTTGAGCGCTTAGCCTTGGAGCGGGAGATCAACGTGTTTTAGTGAACTCAGCAGTTTTCAATCTGCTTGTCTCAATCGTCTTCAAGAAGCGATAGCAAGATCTAAAAGGTCGGCCAATCTAACAGTGATCTCATCCCACAATCCTCACTCTTGCTCCATAGGCGGCCTCCTTTGTAAATCATTAGCCGGTCTTAAGTGCCACTTAAGATTATCGGGCAAAATTTCATAACTGAATCAATTGGTTAAGTTGTCAGATCCTCATACGTCGAAACCGACGGGAGAGTTCATTATTATTGTGTTCTATGGATATGAGTTTGTAATTATGATCGAATTTTAAATAGATTCAATTAAAAACAAAACAAAACAACAACAAAAAAAAACAATCTGATGATAGCAAATGCGTGAAACCCAGGGTTACAAACTCATATCCATACAACAGCGTTTTTACTAATGTGTGTGTGTGTGTGTGTGTGTGTGGGGGTAATAATTCAGTTGGTAAATAATCTAAGTGAATCCTAATAATATAAAATATTAAAACTGATATAAAAAAAAAGAGCTCAATGTATTTATTATAACAGAGCATCTAAATTTTTTCTTCATATCTCTGAGTTGACAAGGGCTACAAGTCTTGTGGGCCAGAATAGCTATTCGAATGAAGTAACTTTGGATTTTTATTCTATGTAATATATATATATATATATATATATATATATATATATATATATATATATATATATGCTTGCGAGTATATGGGCAGGCCTGCACCAGGTGCTACTACATTATTTAGTGTTAACTCGGTATTACATTTCAATGGGAGTCCGTCCTGAGCGGGGTAACTGAGTAGGGAAATTTGGCTTGACAATTTTCTAACAGTATATATATATATATATATATATATATATATATATATATATATATATATATATGTATGTATATATATATATTTGCCACAAATATTTAAACAAAATATCGAAATGTAAACCGGTTGAAATAAATGGTGAAAAAATAGTAGGTCCGAATTTATCAGTACCAACACCCATTCTGCTTCAATTAATATCTAAACCCCCCTGCCCCGCCCAGTTCCAATGTTGGGGTCACGAAACCTTCATCGATCTGATATTCATTCAAAACACTCGAATGTTGACTTTCGCCAGTCCGAATGTTAAATTGGTATCGTTGAAACGAACACTTTTATTTATTGTAATTTTCTTTTATTTATCTTCTTTGTTGTCTGCTTGTTTTTTTTGTTTTGTTTTTATCACTTTTCTATGCCATCCTATTTCCAAATTTTACTTTTTCTTTCTCTCTTCATTGTTTTAATTTTATCTTAATACTTGCCTAAAGCTTGTCTCTCTCTCTCTCTCTCTCTCTATATATATATATATATATATATATATATATATATATATATATATATATATATAATGTTTGCGAGTATGTGGGAACGCCTGCGCACGGTATTAGCACATTATTTAGTGTTAATTCGTGTTATTACATTTTAATGGGGGTTCATCCTGAGCGTGTAACTGAATGTGGAAATTCGGTTTGATGGTTTCGTAACAAAGTGGATATTTGGGCTTATACCAATTTAAAAATTAAAACTTACATTTTAATTCAATTTATTCAATTATGTGTTCATATATACACTTCTTCCGGTTATATATCATCTCAAGTGCCACTTGTTTGTCGTTGACTGGTTGTTCTTGGTATCTGGGAAGATCTCAAATTCCTTTCATAGAATCCGAAAGAAAAGTAGGTTGATTAAGAAAAGCGGTCATCCACCCAATCTCGTCCATCAATTCCTGTCCCAGATGAGGGATAGTCATATGCTTTTGCCGATGGAAATCAGAAAAGTTCACTTGATGTTGCCGTAATTGTATCAAAGCGCCATTCAGTCTATTGTGTCCATAAAGTGTCAAATCTGAATATTGGAAAGAAGGAATTAATGCATTGTAAGATTTTATAGACAGACCTTTACTTCCTATTACCTCTCCCCCTCCTAATATACTAGAATGTCAGGTAAACATTGCATAGTCAAAAGTTCTATGGCGGCTGATTGACTCTCCAAATTAGTTATCTGAATGTTCATAACTTGAAATAACTGAAAATCAAAACCAGGGCTGTTTTGTTTGGTTTTTGTAATTGTTATTTTTGTGTCTGTCTATATTTCTGAGATGATGTATTATGTACAGTATTTACATTAGTCGGACTATTGTCCTCATCTTTGTCGCCATATTTGTCACAACGTTTCGGCCGTTGTACGCTCCGGCCTTCTTCAGGTGGTTGGAATTTCGAACTGAACCCTTTATTTCGATCACAGGGGTAGAGTGTGAGTTCAATACCCGGTTAAGGCAGTGGAGAACTTTCAGAGGGAAAATTAGCAGGAGATAACTGATAACTGACATCCATCAAACATGGCACGTGGAACTAGAACAGTCTACCCCAGTGATCGAAATAAAGGGTTCAGTTCGAAATTCCAACCACCTGAAGAAGGCCGGAGCGTACAACGGCCGAAACGTTGTGACAAATATGGCGACAAAGATGAGGACAATAGTCCGACTAATGTAAATACTGTTATTTCTGTGTTTTTTCAATAGGAATCAATAGGCTTTTCTATCGCCCGGTCTATACACTTTCCCCTTCTCTTGAACAGAAGTAGAGGCTGATAACTTGTTTCCTGTTTAGGAAGGAGTTACCGGTTTTTTTCCTTTTCTCGGGCCTTAATAGTGGTTCTATCATGAATTTTTTTGTGATGTGTGTGGCTGGTGGCAATGTTTCTTCATACTGAGAGTACCGGGTTGGCAATTTTCTGGTTGCTATTCCCAATCGGTAGTTAGGAGACTAATTTCTTGCTTAACGCCTTGAAAGGCTGCTCTGATCAACAGTCGTATAGTAACGGGGTTCTTGCAGTGCCATATCGCGCATGGAAGGCAAGTTTCTCCGGTGGGCAACCCCGAGGCCACACTATGTTGCATTCTGTGCCAGTTCCCTTCCTGCACATGTTATATTAGACGACAGACTGCTAGGCCTTTCCTTGCCTAAACAACACACTATGAATATAAGGTAGCAAAGATATAAAACTAACCAAGCTCAACAAAAATCATCTAAATCCCTCAGCATTTATTTCTCTATCATTCGTGGTTCTTGTACCAGCTTCTACAGTGTGGAATCGTTTCTATTCGAAAAGTTTTCGGACATCTTAGCTCCTTGTGAAACTAAACTTATTCCTTCAATCCTCTCCTCTGATTTCTCGATTCTTGGCTATCTTCCTTTCCTCAGGAAGGACTCTAATGTCCACATGCATGGCCTTGGAGGTTATGTCCATGGACATCTCTCGTTGGCTAGGAAACTCTCTCTTGAATCTCCAACCCACTCTTACATGTGTCTTCGTCTCTCTCTACTTAACTCGGTCAGCTATCTCTTCTTTCCCTACCGTTCCCCTTCCTCTCATGACTGTTGCGTGTTAGATAGTGTTTCTGATAATATAGACAAAGCCATCGTACTATGCAGCGCTGCCCTTTTGGCAACTCTGATCATCTGTTTGTGTCTGTAACTACCCACCAGCCAAGAACCTCCTAGCAACAGAATATTTTTCTGTTATCAACGTGCCGATTGAGACTCGTTCCGTGACTTCGTTCGTGACTTCCTTTGGAATGCAGTTTTTAATCATCCTGTTCATAAATGCGCGTCTGAGGTCAGCTACTGGGTGAAATCCGGCATCGATACTTTCATTCCAGTAAGGAAATACCAAATTAAACCGCACTGATCTCCTTGGTTTTCACCTGCATGTTCAGCTGCTATAGCCCACAGGAATCACTTCTTCCGGCTGTATCAGAGCAACACATCTGATTGCAACAGACGTCTCTTTATCTCTTCTCGTAACGAGTCTTCAATGAAGCGAGGTTACTGTTTGCTTATAGAATGAAACAATGTATAGCTTTTCGCAAGTTCGATTCTAGAGGTTATTGGCGACTCTGCAAGAGCGTTCTGGACAACAGCAAGTCCTCAATCTCTATTCAATCAATTCGAAGTCTTAAAATCTACAGCAGATAAGGCTGAATGCTTTGCTCTTCCATCTCAACATTCGAATCATTTGGAGTACCCACACTCATTTGGAGAATATATATATATATATATACACGTGTCCCACACAGAGAAATTACAACATATGCCACAATAAACTGTATGTAAGAAAGAAGAGCCTGACTTGTAATATTTTCCAAAGGGAAAACTAGAGTTACAGTGGTTTCTCTACAAACCAGGTTAGGCCATCTTGTTTTTCCTGTATGACCTAACGCTGTGGGAAAGGGACGCCCTTCTTCTCTGGGCTCTATATCACAACAGCCTTCATCAATTTATCTTCTGATGTCATTCAATGGCCATCATGTGATCCTCGTGACTATGTCAACAAAAGGGAGACTATCGCCTTTTGTAACTAAACACTCTTGGTCTGTTGAGCTACAAAAGGCGATATTTCCCTGATCACTATAATCTTAACCTGTTCAAGGCTAGGGTTAACTGATATCTTCCACTACTATACATACAAATGGCTTCCTAACATAACTCTCTACTTCGATTAGCCCCTGGGCCTTGTAAAGGGTGAACCATACTATAATAAAAAAACCTCTCTCTTATGGTCATTGTCATATCCGTAATATAACAACACTGTAGTTCACAGGCAGAACAGAATAGCTGAAGGGGAAAAGAATAATAAACAAAGTAGTGTTTATAATGCTACGTCATACAACAAAATTAGATATATACACATATAAATGTGTCCCACACAGAGAAATTACAACATATGCAACAAATGGTGTGTAAGAAAGAGTAATCTTACTTGTAATATTTCCCTAAGAGAAAACTGGTGTTATGGTGGTTTCTCTATGAACCAGGTTAGGCCATGTGGTTTTCCTGCAAGACCTACTGCTGTGGGCAAGGGACATCACAACTGCCATTCGTCAATCTATATCCTGACGTCATTCAACGGCTGTCACGTGACCCATATGACTATCTCAACGAAAGGGAGAGAGAATCGCGATTTGCAACCCAACAGTGAGAAGAAAGGAATAACTATCAAATGTAAGAAGACTGATGCACATTTGTTAGCAAAAGAGACAACTCCAGGTGCGAGGTACGTTTTTGGGAAGTCAAAATCAAAGAGGTGGAGAAACTTAACTGCCTGTGGGGGTAATGTAGTCACAAACAATGAAAAGTTTAGCCCAGAAATCCGAATAGGCATAGGAATAACGACATATTCTGTTCAGAAATTATATTTATGAGGAAAGCGTGCTCAGTACAGAAGATAAAGCATATGTAGATATAAACGGTGTGGACACAGAAAGCAAAACTCTATGGTGACTGTCAGTTTCACACATCGAACGATTTTTCAGACCATAATCGCTTAAAGTGAGATGATCAGATGATCATTTCAGGACTGAAACTACCAGTCTCTATACAGTGCTAATACTCATGGCCACACTGTTTATTTCTATGCTTATTATTAATGCTGAGATGTATATGCATATATTTCAGCACCCGAGTATATATAAATGCATTACTGAAATTACTGAACACATATTCATATGTCACAAACACACACACTCTCTCTCACCAACATATACACATATACATTAAAAATTAGTGTCACGTGGTCATTTTAAAAAAATATCAATTATTTCTCAGTTTAGAGACATTTGCCAGTGATTTTCTGATAAGGTTTCTTGACACGTCGAAATATTTTTACTTTTTTCGTTTTCTTTCTGTGTCTTTACCTCCATAATTCATTCAGTATTCTCCCAGTTCCATTATCAATAAATTACATCGATGTTTTTTTGTTTTGTTTTTTGATCTTCTTTCCGTTTAAGTAAAAAAGAAAAGAAAACCGCTAAAGTTTACAGCGGCGTTAGAAAAGATGATGTTCATTGATAAATTCCGTTTTAATCGGCTTGACGTAGGGAAGAATCCAAATAAAAAAAGGCGGGAAAAGTAAGGAGAAACGAATGCCTGAATAGAGAAATGAAGAAAGAACATGAAAAAAAGAAAAGGATAAAGAAAGGAAGACAGGCAAGAAGAAGGAATGGAGAAAAGTGAGGGAGAAATGATGACAGGAGAGAAGGAAGAAAAGAAGAAATGAAGAAAGGCGAGAGAGAAATGATGAAGGAAGAAAAGCAACACAAAAAGAAGAAAAGAAGGAATGAGGAAAAGGGAGAGGGAAAAGATGAAGAATAAAAAGCAGAAGGAAAGGAAGAAAAGATAATAGACAAGAAGGAATTAAAACAGGTGAGAAAGAGAGGATAATTTTAGAAAAGCCGGAAAGAAGGAAGAAAAGAGGGAATTAAAATAGAAAATAAGGAATGAAGAAAGAATAGGATGTAAGAAAAAAGAAAAAAAGACAGAAAAAGAAATAATGAAGAAAGAAAAGGGAAAATGATAAATAAAAACAAGAGAGAAGGAACAAATGAAAGAAAAAAGAATGGAACACGATTGAAGAATGAAAATGAATGAATGAAGAAACCAAACAGAGAAGGAAGAAAAAAAGATGAAAGAAGAAGGAAGGGAGATGAAATAAAGAAAGAAGAGGAAGGAAAGATAAAGTTAGAAATTCCGGGAGAAAGAAAGGAAGAAAGAATTAATAGAGTAAGGAAGGAATGAAGAAAGGATAAAAAGAAAAGCAGGAAAGATGGAAGAAAGACGAACTTAATAGAGACAGAGAGGGTTTAATATAGAAAGGTAGAAAGGATAAAGAAAGAAAAACGAAGAGAAAAATGAAAAGAAGGAAGTAAAATTAAATGGAAGTAATGACGAAAGAAAGGCTAAAGAAAGAAGAGGGGGAAAGAAAGAAAGAAAGAAGGAATGATAAAAGAAAGGAATAACTGCAGACAAGAGAGAAAGAAAGGATACATTTAGAAATGCTTGAAAGAAGAAAGGGAAAAAGAATGAAGAGGACGAAAGGAAGAATTTAAGAAGGAATGGAAAAAAGGATGAATAATCATAGAAAGGAAGGTAGATTGAAAGAAGAGGAAGAAAAGATAATGAAAGAAAGGGAGGAGTGAAAGAAGAAAATAATCTAGGAATGAAGACAAGAGATAAAGAAAGAATAAATTAACGAACCCAAAAAAGAAGAAAGAAAAGAAAGAAAGAGAAAAATAAAGAAAGGAGAGGAAGAAAGGATAAATTTAGGAACCCAAAAAGAAGAAAGAAAAGAAAGAAAGAAAGAAAGAAAGAAAGAAAGAAAGAAAGAAAGAGAAAAATAAAGAAAGGAGAGGAAGAAAGGATAAATTTAGGAACCCAAAAAGAAGAAAGAAAATAAATAAATAAAGAAAGAAAGAAAGAAAGAACGAAAGAGAAGAATAAAGAAACAAGAGGAAGAAAGGATAAATTTAGAAACTCAAAAAGAAGAAAGGAAAGAGTTTAGAAAGAAAGGAGAGGAAGAATGGTTAAATTCATAAAATTCGAGCAGAATGACGATAAGATGAAATCATTATAGAAATTATATTAATATTATTAATAATTATAGAAATAATTATAGAAATGAATGAATGATAAAAGAAAAGGTGGAAACGATGAAGAAATAAAGACAGAATAGAAGGAATGAAAAAGATTGGAACGAAATAAGAAATAAATAAAAAGAAAGAGGAAAGGAAGGAATGAAGAAAGGGCGAAGGAAAGAAAACCGGAATTCTTAAAAATAGGAAAATCAAAAGAAGAAATGGCAAAAGGAGATGGGGTAGGGAGAGAAATAAAAATTTAGCGCACTGAGAATACTGAGGAGAGTGCTGGAGATTTGATATGATATGATCAACAATGGATAACAGTAGTCATCCATTTATCTCGCGAATTGATGGTAGAACCCTCTTTAGTGAAACATTGTCTTTTTGTGAGCAGCGTTCAGAGTAGCTTATCAGAACAATCCTTGCGTGACATTCTCTTCTGTAGGTGTGGCAGATAAAGATGGAATGTGCAATGGAGGTCTGACATTACTCTCTCTTTCTCTCTCTCTCTCTCTCTCGTTGCTTCCATCATTGTCTTCTGGTCTCCAATAATAATAATAATAATAATAAAATAAAATAAAACAAAACAGAAAAACACGTATTTTACATAGATAAAGCACTCCGTAAAGTGTGGCGTGTACTCGTGAGAATAATTGGATTTCTTTAAGGTACGGGCTATCAGAAATCCCTTCAATGAGTCTGTTGGAATCTTTTCCAATAAATCTGAGGGCTCCAACTACCACAGGGATTGTTGATGTTCTCATATGCCACATCTTTTTTTTAATTGTTCAGTGGAAAATGTCATGATGTCATTTCTGCCCTTAGGTCTCTTGGCGGGACCCGAAAAGAAATGAATACACACCAGAAATCAAAGGAAATATAATAATAATAATAATAATAATAATAATATCTTGATTCTACATCAGGCTTGGCTTCTGAACTTAATTAATTGGAGGTGTTAATGTATGTGTTTTGTTCAGGCGAATTAAGATGGGCTTCAGTAAATATCCTATTAAAAAGCACAGATTTCCATGACTTTGACCAGCTGGGATCTCAGGGTATGATGTACTATCTTTGTTCATGGGCGGTAGTATTTGGGGAGCATGTGTATATATATATATATATATATATATATATATATATATATATATATGTGTGTGTGTGTGTGTGTGTGTGTGTGTGTGTGTGTGTGTGAATTTGAAATATGAGGCAGCCATGTCAATTTGGAAGTGACAACTAAATATTTGGGAACATCCTCTACCGAAGACCGTCCTTTTCGCTGCGATCAAAGCGTAGTATCTGTTCTCTCGTTATTTTTATATGGGGGAAGACGCCCGGTCCCGGAGATTCCAATCCCGTGGCAGCACCTTTTCCTCATTGAGCTAAGAGATGTTGGGTCAGTGTAATATCGATGCCAGCGTGACAGTGGTCGCGAAAACCTGGCCCTTTTTTTCTCCTTGGCCTTTATGCATATTCATGTGCATGGGCTGCTTACGTTAAAAAAACGACCTCGTGTCACATCCTGCAATGGTGAAGAGGTCATGTAAATACGCTATCGGAGACTGAGCGAACTTAGTTACCCGACCTGAAGGTAATTCTAACTGGGTTTAATCTACAAGGTCATTTGCTAATGTAAACAAAACCTGTCTTCATATATCGCAAATTTGATTGTGATACATGTTCCTGGTATACCCTTATCAGACTGGGTGTCATGATGGGTACATTTGGCTTCACATGTTTGTACGCCAGCAGCACTTTGTTGGCATGTTGCTCTTTATTACTAAATAATAATAATTAGCAGCATCTGTGAACATGTCATGTTTTCCTATTTGAGTTTTCTAAAACGTAATTCTTAGATTAACAATTGATTAAGATTTTTGCAAGATCCTCAACTATGAAATACTCATGTAACTTCCTTTATTGCATTATTAAATTTTTGAATTCAATAAATTTAATAAAACATTGAAGTAACAATCATAAGTATGAATGTAGATCATTCTTTAAAGAAGTAAGAGGGTACAAATAAAAAAACTAAAAATTGACAAGCATTTCCATTTCACTATTTACATTATTCGGATATTGTCCTCATCTTTGTCGCCATATTTATTACAACATTTCGGCCGTTGTATACTACGACCTTCTTCAGGTGGTTGGAATGTTGAAGTGAACCCTTTATTTTGCTCACTGGGGTAGACTGTTCTAGTTCCACGTGCCATGTTTAATGGATGTCAGTTATCAGTTATCTCCTGTTAATTTCCTTCTGAATGTTCTCCACTGCCTTAACCGGGTATTGAACTCACACTTTTTGGATCCTGTCACTGGATCTAACTAACGCCTTTATCCACTGTGCCATGTGTCTTTGATATGTTGATAAAGATGAGGACAATAGTCCGAATAATGTAAATAGTGTACATAATACCTGATCTCAGATATATAGACAGATTTCCATTTCACTTAGGCAAAAGTTAAATGCTTATCACTTATTTTCTATATCTCCTTTTTTCTTGCTAAAACTTAACAGCATCTCTGATATATATTTTTCTTCTATCTTTCAACACAATGATTTTTCTTATTTTTTTTATTTTTTTTAATTAATTTTTGCTCTGTAATAATAAATACATTGAGGTCTCTTTGTAGATCAGTTTTAATATTTTATGTTACTAGGATCCACTTGGATTATATACCAACGGTTTTATTACCGTTACTATATATCAACATGCAATAAACCATCAGTAAAAAGGAATTTGGTCTTAGTTTCAAGACTAATGAAATTACAAACTGGCTTACTAAGCCTCAAGGTATTTCTAAGTAGATAAGTTTATATGCTGCCTTTTTACCAAAGCTTGTCACTATATTGCACACATTTGGTTGTGATACATATTCCTGGTATACCCTTATCAGACTGGCACAGTGGATAAAGGCGTTGGTTAGAGTTGTGAGTTCAATACCTGGTTAAGGCAGTGGAGAACTTGGAGAGGTGAATTAACAACTGATAACTGACATCCATTAGACATGGCACGTGGAACTAGAACAGTCTACCCCAGCGAGCGAAATAAAGGGTTCAGTTCGACATTCCAACCACCTAAAGAAGGCTGAAATCGTTGTAATAAATATGGAAACAAAGATGAGGACAATAGACCGAATAATGTAAATAGTGTACATAATACCTCATCTCAGAAATATAGACAGATAATAATAATAATCAATTTTGTTTTGTGATAATGTTCACCCTGTACAAGACCTAGGAGCCACTTGATGTAGAGGGTTACAGAGTAAGAGACTCTGCTTCATAGAGATATATGGGGAAGATAATGTTTAACCATAGACTTGTTCTTCCCATCTCCTGTTTAATTCCTTTTAGACATCTTATTCATCATAACCAATTTAACAGTAATTCTCTACCTTGTGTGGCTCTCGAGGCTGGCACAAGTTGAACTTTAATATACAAAAAAAAACTTGCTTGTTATTTCACACATTGGCAATCTAGCTGGGTGCATGTGGGTGTGAGTGAAAACATGCAACATACCATTATCCAGAATAATCGTGCATTTCTTTCTATCTATCTATCTATCTATCTATCTATCTATCTATCTATCTATCTATCTATCTATCTATCTAAGACTGTTCACTATCTATCTATCTATCTATCTATCTATCTATCTATCTAAGACTGTTCATTATCTATCTATCTATCTATCTATCTATCTATCTATCTATCTATCTATCTATCTATCTAAGACTTCATTATCTATCTATCTATCTATCTATCTATCTATCTATCTATCTATCTATCTATCTATCTATCTAAGACTGTTCATTATCTATCTATCTATCTATCTATCTATCTATCTATCTATCTATCTATCTATCTAAGACTGTTCATTATCTATCTATCTATCTATCTATCTATCTATCTATCTATCTATCTAAGACTGTTCATTATCTATCTATCTATCTATCTATCTATCTATCTATCTATCTATCTATCTATCTATCTATCTATCTATCTAAGACTGTTCATTATCTATCTATCTATCTATTCATCTATCTATCTATCTATCTATCTATCTATCTATCTAAGACTGTTCAGTATCTATCTATCTATCTATCTATCTATCTATCTATCTATCTATCTATCTATCTATCTATCTATCTATCCCATGCCATTCAACTTATTGATATCTTCACCTTCAAATGCAAGAAAATGTTGAAAATGTTCTTTGGTCAACATAGTAATCATTTTTTTTTCACTTTTTTAACATCAGCCCACCTAAAAATCAATATTAGCAACAACAATTGGTTGCAACTGAAGCACATCCCCAAATAGGGGTTAACAATTTGAATGGGGTGTGACCCTGAAATGGCCGTTTTTGGTTTCTCAATCTTGCAAAGAAGGAACATCTTCTATGGACCGTCATAATAATAATATACGATAATTTTTATTTATAATACAATTTTTATTTTATAATTCTAATAATCTTTTGCGATAGATTTCATCTCTCTAAAATGATTGTGCGCTGTTTTTACAGACATTAAATTTTGCTTTTGATTTTTGCCCAAAGTGTAAAAAATCAGTTTTTTTTCGATATTTCACCTTCAAGGTTGTAATTTTTTCCAGTCAATTTGGACTCAAAACCAGCACTGAAGGATTATCTATCAAAAAAAAAAAAAAAAAAAAAACGTTCATCGAAATTCGGATGAAAACTGTGGAAACTCATAAACAACATGTGATCAAACACACACACACACACATATTTTGAGAATTTTAGATATAGATGAAAAGTCATTGTACGTTATAATTATAGAATAATTTTAATAAACAAAACCAGAAATTTTTTAGAACACATCTATCTATCTATCTATCTATCTATCTATCTATCTATCTATCTATCTATCTATCTATCTATCTATCTCAATCTTTTCATTTTCTATCTATCTATCTATCTATCTATCTATCTATCTATCTATCTATCTCCATACAGCTTATTGCTATCTTCACCTCCAAATGCAAGAAAATGTTGAAAATGTTCTTTGGCCAACATAGTAATCATTTTTTTATTTACACTTTTTCTGCCTGCTTCTAATTACTGTGTTGAGAGTCAACCTAATTTCTTGCAGACATTGACTCGACTTCGAAGAAGACAAGTTGTATTTGCGACGCATTTTCTATGGTGCCACCAGAAAACGTTTCTTTACTTGATATGTTAGTCGATTGCAAAAGTAGAGAACTTTTCATTTACTGCACAACATTTTTTTTACCTTAAAAATCTTGGCGCGAATCAAAGTGTTTCAATTACCGAGTATTAACTTTTTACATACTTTGTTCGTATTTCCATTTGCAACTTTCTTTTATATTTTTTGTTCACTTCCTGCTTCTTCATTTTCAATCAAGCTTACGACGAGTTGTAATTTTCTCGTAGCAGTCAGAAATGTAGAAAGCGTAATAAAAAAAGAGAGAAGAAAACAGTAGGTATTAAATAACCAAAATGGCTGCTGTGTACAACGAATCTACCGGTAGAGAAGAAATTCACTAACGCCATCTTTAGTAAAATGACAGAATTAATGTCGTCTGGTAATTTAAAAAAAAAAAAAAAAAAAAAAAAGAACTGAAAGAAAACTCCTCGCAAAAAACAACAAAAAAATCAGTCGATTTAAAAAAAAAAGATTATATTGATAATTCCCCATAAAAATGATTTGGCGAACAGGTTTCGAGTTATGGCTATGGTAATTTACCTACCGTCGAATATCATTGGTTTGTCATCATAGCTTTGGCCTTATTACTGAACTGATTTGGAAGCGTTACTCGTCTAACCAGAACATCGTTTTTACTAAAATTCACCCAAAACAAGGCCTGAGAGCCACTCAAGGTAGTGGGTTACTATGGAGTTGCATTAGCGTAAAAAAGGGCAAGAAGTGAAATTCTTGAGGCTATGTAAAAACAATAACAGCTAATTCTAGACGTGCAGTGGTCAAGATTTAATTAGCGAATGGCATTTCAAGATTCAGTCGGAGAAGTTAGACGTGTAGTGTGAAAGTAGACTTTAGATGGAACCGGAAATGCAATCATAAAGAGTGAACAAGGGATAAACCTATATCGCCCTTTTTTATGATCCAATTGTAATGTACTCTTGCTCGGGTAAGTGTGTGGTAGGTAATGTTATCTTTGCACCAATACTGTTACCCTGGTTGGTCGATGGCTACGAAATCACCATTAATGCAGCATATACTGGCTTTTATTCATTGATCAAATGGCGTTAAATCCTCTGCTTGTGCCATATCTGCTACAGCTAGAGTAGCTTTTTACTTTATACGTCACATATATTCAGCTTCAGTTGAGCCTATTTCTACAAGTGGTAGCTGATGAAATAATACACTATACTAATCTATCTATCTATCTATCTATCTATCTATCTATCTATCTATCTATCTATCTATCTATCTATGTCTGTTAATTATCTATCTATCTATCTATCTATCTATCTATCTATGTCTGTTAATTATCTATCTATCTATCTATCTATCTATCTATCTATCTATGTCTGTTAATTATCTATCTATCTATCTATGTCTGTTAATTATCTATCTATCTATGTTAATTATTATCTATCTATCTATCTATCTGTTACAGTATATTCATATATATATATATATATATATATATATATATATATATATATATATATATATATGCACACACACACAAACAGACAGACAAAAGGAAACTCAGCCGACGCGTTTCGTCCTTTTGTGTATTTTATGAAGGCAAATGTAATGATTTTATTTTGTAATAAGTATTTATGAACAAAAGTAAATAAATAAATAAATTTAAGAAATGCTCATAAATATTAATTAGGCTAACTTAAAGGTCTCGGTAAATAATGGAGGACGCTAAGTGATGTAATTTAATGTCTAATGCACAAAAATGATTCCTTAGCCGTGAAGTTTAGACCTGGCGGAACCAAGGAACCCAGTGCGTCCGAGCAGTTTCCATGGAAGTAGCGATAGAGCAATTAGAGTCTTGCCACACCCAGCACATGACAAAGAGCAGGAAGTTGTGGAGAGCCATGATCGTTTTGAGGAAAATTTCTCTATTGAAAACCAGATGCAAGTGATAGACGTAAAACTTTTCACGTCAAAAGTTGCAGATTTTTACTCAAAACGAATCAGAGACATTGAGACCCCCCCCTGGATTCTTCCGGAGGGATTGGAAGAGGAGGAGGGGTTTTCCTGCGTCAGAGTAGATGCTGCAGATGTAATATTTATTCCATGCCGGAGGCTTTCTCTCCTTCCTTGCGCCCCCCCACTGTTGCGTGACATCTTTTACGTAACAGTGTTATGATCGGCTATGACTAGCTTAAACAAGCTGTGACCAGCAATGACCAGCTAAGACCATCTTAGACCAGCTTTGACCAGCGGCCTGAGTGGAAACACTCGGCTTCCCAGAACAACCTGACTCAGTGGTGGGTCAAGGTAAATCTTGGGTATCGGAGACATTGCAATTAATGGTGAATATATAAATGAACCTTCAGTATAACCCGTCTTCGACCGGGTCTTTCATTATTGGGAATTTTTGCCGTTCAGTTGGAGCAGTTTAAGTTCAAAGTCAACCCAGCTGAAAATCAATGTTATTAACAATAATTTGAGGCAACTGAGGCACATCCCCAAATGGTGGGTTAATTATTTGAATGGAGGGTGTCTCTGAAAAGGACCATTTTTGCGTTCTCAATCTTGCAAGGAAGGAACCTCTTCCATGGACCGTCATAATAATAGACGATTATTTTTTTTATAATTCTAATAATCTTTTTCGTTAGATTTCAAATCTCTAAAATGACTGTGCGCTGTTTTTTACAGACATTAAATTTTGCTTTTGATTTTTGCACAAAGTGTAAGAAATCAGTTTTTTTCCAGTCAATTTGGACTCAAAACCGGCACTGAAGAAAAAAAAAAAAAAAAAAAAAAAAGAATCGAAATTTGATGAAAACTGTGGAAACGCATAAACAGCATCCGATTACACACACACACACACACACACACACACACACACACACACACACACACACACACACACACACACACACACACACACACACACATTTTGAGAATTATAGATATAGATGAAATGTCATTGTACGTTATTTTCGGAGAAAAAATTTCAATAAATAAAGATTATTTAGAACACAACTTAATCTAATTTTCTTTTAGCAAAACTTTTCGTAAAGGGCCAACTAAAGTAACGAGGATGCGAAGAGAGATTTTAATATTGAAAACCACCTTCATGTCATAGAGTTATTTACTAAGTATAACCTTGTAACAAGGCAACAATTATACAAAATCTAATTTTCATCGATGGTAGTACAGTAACAATTATTTGCTAAGCTAGTTTGTTAACCAATGCAAGAATTATTCATATAATGATTTTCAGATACTAAATTTTACTCATTAGAATACACAGGAGACAATCAAAGAGAGGGTTAATGTTAATATGGTTATGGTGATTGAATTGTGTGATATGAATGGAAAAAGAGGTCGTAGGAAGTGAAGATTATGAGGATAAGGAGGATAGATAATTCTTAATACTTGACTTGAAGAGGTTAGAATTGTAGTGTTCAAGATGAGCCAATTAGTCCGACATGAAATATCAAGAATCATAATTCTTCATAATCAGAAATTCAAATAGAACGATTTTTATTTCTTTTTATCTCTATTTTTAATTGCTTTTCAAACCTACTTCTCTTTTTTATACTTTTCTTTTTTTACTTCAAAATTTCGTTCTTTTTATAAAATTTTCCGTTTTCAGTTTTTAGCTTCTTTCTTTTATTCATTCTTTTTCCAATTTTTTTCTCTTCTTTCATTTTTCATTCTTTACACTTTTCTTCCTTGTTTTTTTTTACGCTTTTTTTAAATATTTCCTTTTTCATTTTTGTCCATTTTTTATTTCTTTTACGTTGTTTGTTTTACTCTTTCCCTTTTCTTTTGTTCGTTTTTCTTTCTTTCTCCTACTTACTCCTCTTTCTTGCCTTTTAGGCATTTTTAATGTTTATTCTTTCTTTCTTCTTTCTTTTTTCTTGCACTTATTTCCTTTTTCTTGGGTTTTATTCTTTCTTTTTAAAGTTTACTCTTTCTTTCTTTCTTTCTTTCTTTCTTTCTTTCTTTCTTTCTTTCTTTCTTTCTTTCTTTTCAATGGTTTTCTTTTTTTACCAGTAAATTCTTTCCTTCTTTCTACTGAATTCTTCTTTTTACGAGTAAATTCTTTCTTTCTTTCTTTCTTTCTTTCTTTCTTTCTTTCTTTCTTTCTTTCTTTCCAGTAAATTCATTTTCTTTCTTTCTTTCTTTCTTTCTTTCTTTCTTTCTTTCTTTCTTTCTTTTCAATGAATTCCTTTTTTACCAGTAAATTCTTTCCTTCTTTCTACTGAATTCTTCTTTTTACGAGTAAATTCTTTCTTTCTTTCTTTCTTTCTTTCTTTCTTTCTTTCTTTCTTTCTTTCTTTTCAATGGGTTCTTTCTTTTTTTACCAGTAAATTGTTTGTTTGTTTGTTTCTTTGTTTCTTTCTTTCTTTCTTTCTTCACCTGCTTGAAGACCAGACAAATGTCAAAAATATTTATTGAATCCCGTCACGTCATTTCCATATTTCTTTTGGTTAAACTTGTCTTAATAATCTTTTCATTCAACTTTGAATGACAGAAGAACGAATCGATTTGATGAAGTCTTTTGGCATTCTCAATATAGACATTTTTTTTAATGATTCTAGATACAGCTTAGTGGTTATAATATTGGACGACATGCTCCAAATTTGAAACTTCATAAGTCGGTAAAAGCAAAAATAAAAATTTAACTTTTATTAACGCACCTGAGATTTTGAAACAATTCTCTTTCAAATAGAGTACTTATATATATATATATATATATATATATATATATATATAGGCAGCAATCCTTCTTTCATGCTCATTTCATTGAAAACGATAGACAAGGTGCTTTTATTTTGTTTTTTTACACAATTTCTCATGCAATCTAATATTTTTTCTTTTCAAATAATAAATTATATAAAAACTGTCCGAATGTTCTTTTTATCCGAGCGCTTTCGGCTATATATTTAGCCATTTGCATGGATTAAATATTTTAACTATTAAATAAGAAATAGTTTGTTGCATGTATGTCTTATAAAATGTTTTCATTTTTCAAAACACGGTCAAGATATTGTGTCCATGTTCAAAGTCAATATTATTAAGCGTTGGTTTTTTGTTTTTATTAATAAGGCTTCCATTATTTTTAGCCTTTTTTTGTTGCATGCAGATGATGCTATTATATTAGTTTTGTCAACAAGTATGTTATGAATAGTGTCCGGTAGGTCTACATGAATATTTAAATGAGATCTAATTGAGTTATGGTCAGAAAGGTGCTAGAGTGAGTCTGTGTGTCAAACATGTTGTAGTATGGCCTATATAATTATTTACGAATTTTGATTGATCAGTGAAAATTATTCAATAAAATGCATACATACATACATACATACATACATATATATATATATATATATATATATATATATATATATATATATATATATATATATATATATATATATATATATATATATATATATATATATATATATATATATATAGTGTATATTTAGGCAGCATATTTTCATTCGAACAGGTTTGGTTAAATGGTTTAGACATATCATATCGATCAGTTTTCGTTGTGATCCATTCAAGTTCACGGATTAATTTGTTGGTAGAATTAGAAAATTGAGTAAGAAAAAAACAAAATTTTCTTTCGAATAGTTTTTATTTTCCCAAGTACTTTCGATCTCATCTGAGACCCTCTATAGAAAAAAAAAAAATTATATACGTATGAGCAAAAGTAAAAAAAAAATGTTCCTTATACTGGAAAAACTCCAGAAGAACAAGTGTACTTTGAAACTCTGAAATGTAGTACGCTGCATAAGAAGTAAAAAAAAAAAAAAAAAAAAAAGCGAACAGTTGAAATTCACAGAAAAACATATAATACTCACAGACAATTTAACTCCCCTGAAGATGGTCTCGGATGAGGTCGAAAGTACTTGGGAAAATAAAATCAGCTCAAAAGAAAATTTTGATATTTTTCTTACCAAAAATTAATCAGAAAACTTCAAAGGATAACAACGAAAACTAATTGACATGATATGTCTAAATTATTTAACCAATCCTGTTTAAATATATATATATATATATATATATATATATATATATATATATATATATATATATATATATTGATGCATGTTTCATTAAATAATATAGACAAATGTTGTCTATTTTATGTAAATTCTTTTCATATCGTCTGATAAGCTTAATAACATTATCATTAAAAGAAAGAAAATCACAGTATTGATACATATTTTTTAATCCTATCTAAGCTTTCGAAATTGGCTTATACATGGAGATAATGCTAAACTTACAAAATTTAGCATATTAGAAAATTTTCTAAACTACATACAAAATCTGGTGGAAGAATAACCATACTCAATTCTAAAAGAATTACAAAAAAGACAACGTTACAAACCAAGAGGTTGTCCATTATTTACATTATTCGGGCTATTGTCCTCATCTTTGTCGCCATATTTATCACAACGTTTCGGCCGTTGTACGCTCTGGTCTTCTTCAGGTGGTTGGAATGTCGAACTGAGCCCTTTATTTCGTTCACTGGGGTAGACAGTTCTAGTTCCACGTACCATGTCTAATGGATGTCAGTTATCAGTTATCACCTAATTAAGGCCGGAACGTACAACGGACAAAACGTTGTGATAAATATGGCAACAAAGATGAGGACAATAGTCCGAATAATGTAAATAGTGTACATAATACCTCATCTCAGAAATATAGACAGATACATGTGGTTGTCCTTCACTTTCTGCAGACCTAATACTATGTGTCTTACTACTGCGCTATATCTTTCAACAAGCCAACTTCTGGAGGAATTTTTCTTTATTAGAGAAAACTCAAAATCTGGTGTGAAATCAATTGCAGCTGCAAAATGGAGTTAAAAAAGTTAATCTTTTCCAGGACTATGTCTAAATGGTAAATGAAATGTACTTTAAAAAAGGAACACAATTTCATGGTGAGGACTACATAAGTTGCAAATGAAAATGATGAACTTTATAAAAGAATAATGGTATTTATGTTCAATGATATTAAAAAGACAATACCATCGATTGTTAAAGCCTGTCCTGAAGTAACAGTTAATAAATGGCTTCATCAGGAGATTCTGAAATGTATTTTATAACTTATAAATGCTGGATTTTTATTAGGGCTGTTGTTGCAGACAATCATTCAGCCAGTGTGAATGCATTTAACATTTTACTTGATAAGTTTAATTGAGATAAAAACGTACTAGATAACCCCAACCCTAACCCTACATAATAATTCACAATTATCCCCCCCCCCTACCAAAGAATATTTCTGTTTTTTTCACTTTGTACAATTATTAAAAAAAATATATTCGGAATAGTTTACTAAACAAAAAGAAGTTTTTATTTCTTGCTTTTACATTTGAAATATCAAATACTCACGTTTTTTCTGAGGTTTTCTGGATAGATAACCTACTCTGACATACACAAAATATATGACAAGGACAACATTCTAGATGCTAAATTACGTAAGGCCTCCATGCCATCCTTGTAGCAATAAACAAAATATTAATTTAGCTGTTGCCATTTTTCATGAGATAAATATTGCATCTTGTGAGTGCTAATTTCCTGATCGAACTAGAATATCAAACTTCCTTAACTTCCTTATGGACAATAGCAAATTTTAGAAAAAAAAAGAAACACCTGATTTTTTAACAACGCAGTAAATTTAAATGAGGGAAAATTGATTTCTATAAAGAATTTTATGATTGGGTTGACTTTTGGGTATAGATTTCAGATTTTTGTCTAGCAAAGATGAATGGTAGTAGGTTTTTTGTGAGCCTTTGTGAAGTATTGAGTACTGAAAGTATACTGATCTGTCGGTCTCTGTTAAAAGAAAACATAAACTTTTGGGAGGAAGGCCTCAAGCCAGCTGAAAAGAATGGCAATTCAATACTTCGTGATATTTTGACCCAGCACGAATCAGAAATAGATAGCAAATAAGTGGCATATATATTTCCAGGTTATGTAATAAAAAAAATTAAACGTTTCCAATGTGAAATGTGTTCCCTGCTCATAGTTAGCAATGATAGTGATGATGCTACAGAGAAGCAGTTCTTTGGCTTAATTTCTTGAGGAGGTCTTACGGTTCCGTCTAGCCAAATGGCAGAGTTTGTTTGCGCTTGTTTTGCTACATTTGACTATGTAGATAAATTTATTGTAAGACAATGAATCTACTAAAAGAGAGTCTGCTGAAATAATTTTGGAAAATTATTCTGCAAAATATGAACAACACACTGAAAAAGGAGTTCACTTTGTAGCAGAAATTATTGAGAATATACAGGGTGTCCATTTAAAAAAAATTATAACTTTATTTGTATTTGCGATAGAAATAATTTGTAAAAAGGATTAGAAAGAAGTAAAGGTTTTATTGAAATTTTATTTAAGTTTCTACATGTCCTCCATCATTAATACAAAGGGTAACACGATTTTGCAGTTCACGGAAAACATTCGCCAACTGATTTACAGTAATGCCTGAAATCACATTAGTTATTTTAGCAATACTTAAAACTAGGTGCATTAAAATTTATAGCATTTTTTACAGATTATTTTTATCGCAAATACAAATAAAGTTATAAATTTTTTAAAGTGCACACGAACTTTATGGACACCCTGTATCTTACAACAGACGAAAGTTTTCATCGAATGAAGTTCAAAAAATATTGTAGAATGTTTTTTTTTTAAAGGCAAAGGTCAAAAGAAAATTGATTTATAGAGAAACTGTTGATAAGTTTCTTTTACTTTTATTTGTTTTGTATTAATGCTTAATTCTTTAATATCTATTTTTGTTTGTTTGTTTACAATCTTTTATTATTACTTTTCGGTTTAAAAAGAAAAAAACAACAACCTGTTTGTGTATTTCTGGATAGTTTTAACATGTTTTAGATAAAACAAGACTATAAACCATATAGGCCTGTAAGAAATTAGCCTGAAGTGTGACATGTGGGGCCGTATATTTGTAGGTCGTGGTACAGGTGAATATAAAGTATACAGCCATTATATATTCCATCCCCCTCACATCAAAGCTTACATGGCATTCCTAAGTCGTCACCCCCATCAAGGTGCTGAACAGGCTCGGTAAAATTCAAACTGATTGACGACCCCACAAAATAATCTCTTGAGGTCATCCCTTATCCATAAATTTCGCCTTTCAGGAGCAGTGTCGGGTAGCGCCCAGTTGGGGCGTGTCGGAGCGTCAATACACATTCAGGTTAATATAAATATTAAACTGCCTAAAAAAGTATTTCTCGAAATGTTATAAAATTAAATAAGTGTGTTTGTGGTGGATGTGGTGGTGGTGGTGGGGAGGAGGGTAACAGATGTAAAGAATATTTTTAGTAAGACTTTTTAAAAAAGAAAGACTTAAAAATCATTCCATTCATTTGTAAATGAGTCCTGAAAGTTTCATTAAAATTCTACAATTATTTAATTTTTGCAAGAATTTCCAAATTAATGCGTTTTTCACAGAAAAAAATCAAAACAATAAAAAAAAAAAACGAAAACAACAAAAAAAAAAAACGCTAAAATTTCCTGTAGTAATTTATGGTTGGACGAAGAATGCTAAGGATATCTTGGGCCGAGTGTGTGAGCAACGATGAGGTTTTGGAGAGGAAGCAATCGAGAGGGAGCTTATACTTAACATAAGGAAGAGGCAGATGAAATTTTTGGGTCACGTAATGAGAAAGGAGGGCCTAGAGAATCTGATACTCACAAGTCGAATAGAGGGGAAAGAGAGACAAGGGAAAACAACGCATGACATAGCTGGCAGAGTTAAGCAAGTGGACGACAGAACAGGGCCTGGGGGAAGTAGCAAAGGGATAAAACTTATTGAGAGCTACAAGGGATAAGGGGAAGTGGAGGGCCATGATCACCTACGTCCTTAAGGGACACGGCACATAAAAGAAGAAGAAGAAGAAGAAGAAGAAGAAGAAGAAGGAGAAGAAGAAGAAGAAGAAGAAGAAAGAGAATGGCATCAAAAACACCAAACTAGAAGAGAAAAAGTGATTATGTCCAGTCTCCATATGGGATATCCTGCTATAAAGAAAGAGAATCAGATACTCATAAGTCGAATAGAGGGAAAAAGAGACAAAGAATCAAGATGACATACGAGGCGGGATTAAGAAAGTGGATGACAGAACAGGGGTTGAATAGCAAAGGATAAAAAAAGAGACTAGGGAAAGGAGGAAGTGGAGAGCCATGAAGGGAAGCACATAAAAAAAGAAGAAGACGGAGAATGGCATCAAAAACACCAAACTAGAAGAGAAAAAAAAGTGATTGTGTCCAGTCTCCATATTGGATATCCTGCTATATAAAGAAAGGACGGCCTGGAGAATCACAGAGAAAGGAAAGCAACGTGAGAGGCAGGATTAAGCAAGTGGATGACAGAACAGGGGTTGAGAGAAGTAGCAAAAGGACAAAACTTATTGAGAGCTACAAGGGATAAGGGGAGTAATGGATAGCGTCTTGGATTGCGGAATCGGAGAGCCGAGTTCGAATTCCAGTCGAATCCATTACATTCACTTACGTGCTAATACCCTTGGGAAAGGTGTGAATCCTCTTCTTCTCCCTCCAGCTATGGGTAAATAGCAGGACAGACTGGGTTCTATAGCCTTGGATGGCAACTGGTCTAGGAGAAGGAAAAACTCTGAATTCAAAACCTGCGGAGGGCCGTTTGGGGACCTTGTGGCATGTAGTGTACCAGGTCTCTGTAATTGGCCCTTCAAAAAGTGTGGGTGGTCCTGCACGAAACCGTCACCACTATAATCAAATCTCATGTGCTATACATGCGGATGGGGACCACTTGTGAATTCCAAATTCCCATGAAACTCCAATATTGGAGCCGACTCAACCCACCCCGGGTGAATGCCGTTACAGGTACAGGTACATCCTGAACGGCACATAAAAAGAAAAAAGAATTTATAGTCACCAGCTGACACGAGAAAAACAACATTTTCAACCAGAATTTTCAAGGTTCTAATAAGGATTAAAAAAAATAATTTAACAATAAAAAATCCTTTGGCCATTTCTCTTAATAACTACATAAATGTTTTGACGATAAAACTTTATTTTTATTAAGTTTGGGGCATTTCTTTTTAATGTATACTAATTTTTAGCTAGTCTTTGGAGTTAGTTATATATAAGTTTTAAAGGATAAAAAGCACAATGAATTAAAAGAGAAGTAGACATAAAAACGGTTTATAGTAAAGTCAGAAATGTAGACGAAATGACAAAGGAGACGAAACGGAATTCTATGTTTAAACAGTTGTAACGGTTTATCTTTTTTTTCTTTTTCTTATTCACTGTTGTTTTGTTTCAGCTTTTTTATCTTTTAGTCTTTTTCTTTTTGCTTTTTCAGAATTCCTTTTTTTGTGGGTTTCTAAATGACGTTATAGCCTTACCAAAATCTCTGGAAGACGTTTTTAAAGACGACAATAAATAAAAAAAAGAACATATAAGAAATACAAAAAAAGAACTGTGCAAATTTGGGGAATTCCTGTCGATACAAATCAAATAAAGCCTTTACCAGTTCTGTAAAGACAACCTAGATAAGTAGAAGAAAAAAACAAAACAAAACACAAACAAAAAACGACCAAGTAAAATGGTGGGCATTTAAACTATGAAACTCAACACAATATATATATATATATATATATGTATATAAATAAAAAGAAAGAACAGTAAGATATAAAATCCGGTGTTCTTATAGATATTTTATTTTTACAAAATAGTGCTCAATGTAAATTTACAGAGCATTAATATTATAAATTAATTGATTTAATTTATTTGCAAAAATAAAATTAGGGTTTTAGCTTCTATTTTTTTTGAAACATGGTTGGAACTGTGTAGCGAAAATAACCATATTTTAAATCAATTAATTTATAATATATATATATATATATATGTGTATGTATATATATATATATATATATATATATATATATATATATATATATATATGTGTATATATATATATATATATATATATATATGTATATATATATATATATATATATATATATATATATATATATATATATATATATATATATATATATATATATATATATATATATATATATATATATATATATATATATATATATGTATGTATATGTATATATATATATATATGTGTGTATGTATATATATATATATATATATATATATATATATATATATATATATATAGTAAACAGATTTAGAATAATCTGAAGAACTAATCTGGAACTAATGTGGAAAACTAACTTTGGGGGACTACAGACGTTATATATATATATATATATATATATATATATTCAGGGGTTATGGTGAAATAGCTTATTACATGGAATCTTAACGTGGTCTGTCTTTTATTCAAACATATCTGCTCTGAATTTTACATTGAGCTCCTCCTCAGGTCTACCCATACGGATTACCTAAGTTTGCATAAACTAACTAACTAACTATATATATGTACTTTGTTTTAGGACATTAGCACATCTCATCAGGCGTTAGTAAATAACTGGTTATTTACTAACGCCTGATGAGATGTGTCAATACACATCGAAACCTGGTTGCATTTGTGTAGCGTTTTACACGTTTTTGATGTAATGTGTGTGTGTCCAGCACCTCCGTTCTATCTATCTATCTTTTGTAACATACTCTAGAAATCAATGCTGGTAGATGGTTTTGAACAATATATCTATCTATCTATCTATCTATCTATCTATCTATCTATCTATCTATCTATCTATCTATCTATCTAATGCAAAATAAGTAGTGTTTTAACATGTGAACCATTTATTAGTCATAAACGTTTATCGATGGAAGACAAGTTCTGGACGAAAATATTGATTGATTGATTATTGATCAAAGAGAGAGAGAGAGAGAGAGAGAGAGAGAGAGAGAGAGAGATGGAATTTCTCTACAAACTCTATTAGTGATCAAATGAATCACGTAAACCAATTAAAGAAATTAGCAAAAGTTTTCGACTAATCGATTGATTACTTAGGTTTTTACTTTCAAATTAGTTGTTTGTTGATTTGATTGTCCGTTTGTTTTGTTTGTTATTTGAAGTTTTTTTGTTTTGCTCAGTATCTGATGTCGCTGTGATGCGGTGAAATCAAGAAAGGAGCGGTCAGTCGAGACACCACAGGAAGAAGCTTTATCTCTGAACTGATGTCGCTGGGCAGTTGAACGGACTTTCACTTATTGACCAAAAAGTCAGCAAAGGAGATTTCTACATACACTGCAGTGATGTTTATAAGAACCATTCGAGTCAAAAGGAAAATTCCCGAAACTTTTATGTCATGCAGAAAAGGAACACTTATATAATTGACATATTTCAATTTGTTTAATTAAAAATATACAAATGAGATATTCACAAGAAAGGACAATTCGTTTTTATTTGTAGTTCGTGGCATATAGAGAAGATTAGTCGAACATCAGATACGCAGATGACACAGTAGTACTGATAGCAGACAAGGATAAGAAATTACAAAATCTCCTACAGAAGGTAGCGACGGAGAGTGAGAAGAAGAGACTAAGTATAAACTACAAGAAAACAGAATGCATAGTAAAAGGATGAGCCCGAAATGCGATTTTCAGGTCCGTTCAAGCAAACGCGGAAGTGTTTTGACAGAGGACGGCAAGTGCGACACCGAGATCCGAAGACGTATTGGGATGGCCAAGGACGCATTCCAAAAGCTGGGCAAAGGATTGCGAGACAGGAGGATTTCTTTGGTAACGAAGAAAGGAATACTGAACTGTTACGTGACATCTGTCCTTTTTTACGGCAGCGAATGTTGAACGATTTCCTCAAAGATGAAGAAGAGACTCGAGGCGACGGAGATATGGTTCTACAGAAGGATGCTAAGGACCGAGCGTTTGAGCAACGATGAGGTCTTAGAGAGATTGCAAACAAAGAGGAGGCTTTTACTTAAGATCATGAAGAAGAAGCTGAAGTTTCTGGGACACATAATGAGGAAGGAGGACCTGGAGAATCTGATACTCACAGGTCGAATAAAGGGGAAGAGAGACAAGGGAAAACAACGCATGACATAACTAGCGGGCTTAAGCAAGTGGATGACAGAATGTGGTCTGTGTGGGGGGGGCAGAGGGAAGGAACTTGTTGAGAGCTGCAAGGGATAAAGGGAAGTGGAGAGCCATGATCGCCTACGTCCTGAAAAGACATGGCACATAAAAAGAAAGAAATCAAATGGTGATATATATCCTCCTGTATGACAGTGAATACTGGACAATCTCCTCAAACATGAAGAAGAGACTTGAAGCAACAGAATGTAGTTCTGCAGAAGGATGCTGAGGATACTATGAGCTGAACATGTGAACAATGATGAGGTTTTAGAGAAAATAGAAACAAAAAGGAAATGTAAAGAAATATCGTGCTTATGCTTGGGTTCCATTCCCAAGCTACCCTATGCTATGTACAAATTAAATAACCTGTATTCCAAAATCCGAAAAAATCTAAAAATAGAAGCACTTTCGGTCCCAAGAATTTCGGATAAAGGATTTGCGACCTTTATAATAACAGTTTTTGCTATTTATTCATAACGTCAAATTAACAGCATAGGACTTTTATTATTAGGCGATTTTAACATGTGAATGTTTAAAGTTATTTTATTGAATTATATGAATATGAAATAATTGGAGGTTCATTTTATTACTTGATAGCAAAAGAAAAGTGATACCCCATTATATGCCAACAGAAAATCTTATATTAATGCTTGTATCCATGCCATAAGAAAATGATGAGATTTTTTTAAAGTCCTTACTATTATTAAAAGGTTTTCTATCTCCTTCAACTTCGCCCCCTGCAAACAACCTCCTACCTCTAGAACCTCGTTCTACTATCAACGAGCTGACTGGGAATCGTTCGTGATTTCCTCTGCGATGTCCCCTGGGATGTTGTCTTTATGCTCCCCGTTCAAGCATGTGCTTCCGAGATCTCCTCCTGGGTTAAAGCTGGAATCGACGCTTTCATTCCCTCAAGGAAATATAAGGTCAAATCGCGCTCCCCCCTTGGTTCTTTGCTGCTTGCTCAGCCGCCATTGTCCATAGAAACCATTTCTTCCACCTATATCGTAGCGACATGTCGGACTACAATAGACGTCTCTTTGCCTCTGCCCGTAACGAGTGTAAGCGTGACCTCTACGAAGCTAAGTCAGTATTTGCTGCTCGAATGAAGGAACGTATTGCATCTCGGAAATTCGGCTCCAAGGATGTTTGGCGTCTCTGTAAGAGCGTACTCAACAATAGCAAAACCTTTATACCTCCTTTGTTCAACCAGGTTGAGGTCCTGACCTCCTCTGCCGACAAGGCTGAATGCATTGCTCGGAAATTTTCATTCAATTCAACGCTCGACTCTTCCGGTGTACCCATACCCGATTTCCTTCTTAGAACTGAGGCCCTATTGAACGGGTTGCACATAACCCCGTCATTGGTATTGGGCATTATCTCTAATTTAGACACCCACAAGGCTAGTGGTGGAGACGGGATATCGGCCATTGTCTTGAAGAAATGTGCGCCTGAACTGGCGCCCGCCCTCTCCAAATTGTATAACTACTGCCTCAAGGAATCTTGTTTTCCAGACTGCTGGAAGTCCTCATCGATTGTTCCTGTCTTTAAGAACACGGGTGACCCCTCTGACCCTTCTAATTACTGTCCTATCAGTCTCTTACCCCTTTTCGGCAAAGTCTTCGAAGCTTTAATCAACGCCAAAGTGGTTAAACACCTTACATCCCATAATCTGCTCTCAGACAAGCAATATGGTTTCCGCTTTGCCCGATCTACAGATGATGTGCTTACGGCCATTACTGAAATTGTCTCGAGCCATGACCCTAGACATCTCCAAAGCGTTTGATAGGAATGGCATTCTGGCCTTCTTCGCAAGCTTCAGGGTTATGGTATTACAGGTCGATTATTTGATTTAATACGATTATTCCTGTCAAACCGTGAACTGAAGGTCGTTCTCAACGGATTCTCCTTCAGCTCCTATCCCACGAACGCAGGTGTTCCTCAAGGATCCATCCTTGGCCCCACTCTTTTCCTTATCTTCATCAACGATCTTCCTGACGTCATAGATTCCCAAGTAGGCATCTACGCGGACGACACTACAATTTACTCCTGCCTCAAAAACAAATCTAGTGTCGTTGACAAAAGTAACCTTGCCGTTCGTCTCGAAAAAGACCTCCAATTGGGGCAGGAATTGGCTGGTTAACTTTAACGCCTCAAAAACAAAACTGCTCCCTATTAATCACGACAGAGATCCTTCCCTGCCACCCCCCATTAGAATGTCTGACGCTCAACTTCTCCAGAGCACCTCTCTGCGGCTGCTCGGTCTCACATTGTCTGCTGACCTAAGATGGAACAAATACATTGAGTCAATTGCTTCGTCCACCGCAGGGAAAGTTGGCTCCCTGTGCAGCGCCAGGGAATTTTTCGCTTCGGAATCGATCCTTCAAATCTACAAATCAACGATTTCACCCTTACATGGAGTATTGCTGCCATATATGGTCTGGAGCCCCTTCTGTTTGCCTCGGGGTTCTTGATAAGATCCAGAGACGGATATGCAATGCAATGCAATTGGCCCTGATCTGGCATCTCGTTTGCACTCGCTCTCTCACAGACGTGCCGTCTCCTCTCTCTGTCTTTTTTACAAATACTTTCATTGTAATTGTTCCGATGAGCTGCTTCCGCTGGTTCCCAGACTTCATGAGTTCAAGCGCCCTACGAGGCTGGCATCCCGCTCTCGCCCTTTCACTGTTGAAACTGTTAAATGTAGAAGTCTCTTCTACTCCAATAGCTTCATATCTCGCACCTCTCGCCTGTGGAACTCCCTTCTTTTTTCCTGTTTCCCTGATAGCTATAATCTCCAACTATTCAAATGTAATGTCAATAGACATCTCCAGTTGCCTTGATCTATCCCCTATCCTTCTCTTCATCCTATTCGCTATCACTCCTATTTGGTCTAGCTCCACATCCTATGTAACCCCTTGCGTGCTAGTGGCTTCCAGCCTTGCTTGGGGTGAAATGCTTAAAAAAAAATATATGCGTCTTTAAGTATATATTTTTCACTGCTCTTTCACGTGATCGGTCTTTTCAACTCTCGGGTTCATAAACTTCCTGAGGTGAGCGAGGCGAACCTTTTGTTGACCATCTGTTTAACAAAAAAACAAACACCCAAAAATAAAAGTCAACAAATAATCGAACAAAAATAAGCATGACGAAATAATTCGTGTTCCTTCCATCAAAAACTTTTCAAAGAGCAAAGAATCATGTCTATTGTTTACCAAGAATTTCTTCGTAACCTGGAAAATAAGTTTCGGATCTTTGGGAGAGAGAGAGAGCGACAGACAGAAAGGGAGAGAGAGAGAGAGAGAGAGAGAGAGAGAGAGAGAGAGGGGGGCACGGCCATCCAACTCCACCAGCTACCTTTTTAGTTCTGCTTACGTGACTTTTACCACTGAGCTGAACTTGCCATTGTTAAATGTCGACAGACACAAAGAGCAGACAAAAATAAACGTTTCTTCCGCCATATTAGGTGAAGGCGGCAAAAACAACAAAAAATATGACAGTCGTCTGTCTGAAAGAATTCAGCGGACCTCTATTACGATTCCAGATCAAAGTAATCACCAACTTCTTTTCCTTTCATAAAACATTGATCGTTCACAGATGAAAATCTTGATTAATGTCCTGCCTGGCTTGATTCGTTTTCTACGGGTTACCAACCCTCTGCTGGTTATTTGAAGTCAGAAAATATTTTTAGATTTTAAGAATTATTTTGGAGATAATAATAGTTTAATGATAGAAATCTTACTAATTAACCCATAGTTGGGAGTTAGTGTGGAGAATTTAATTGTTCAGGCAGGAGAAAAAAAGCAATGTAATTACCTGGGTTGTTGTTTCTTACTAACTAAAAGTGATTGCGTTTTTACTAACTTTTTATAGTTACAGTGGTCACGTGACTTTATTACCACGTGATCCCTAAAGTAGATACAAGGGAAATTTTTTTTTCCTTTTTACTCACATATTAATGCAAATTATTAAACGGTCACGTTATGTCGCAGAAATGAATCTTCTTTCGCAACTTAAGAAAGTTAATGTTTTTGCTTCTTTGAAACGTCTTTAGATGGTTTTTGGGCGCAGATTTTTTCGACAGTAGAAGAGATCGATTCTTCTCTTTCCCAAGGGTATTAGTGCGTAAATCAATATAAAGAACCCGACTGGAATTCGACTTTCCGAATAATAATTACACCAACCACACACCCAAGCTTAAAGCAGCTGATATTCCCAAGCGGTCACCATCTGATCAGTCTCGGCGTTGCTTAACTTCGCTGATCATACGGGAACAGATGTTTCATCGTGATGTGGCCGTAAACCCCAAAAATGTTGAATTCTTGAAGTTTATCGTTTTTACTCAATAAACTTTTTATTATAGACATTGGTCCCAAATAATCTGAAATCTTTTTTTAAGCTCCTCGGGTTTTTAATATGCGAATACCAGACCTTTTTTTTTTTGATTCAATGAAGGAAAAAAACAAAAAAGACAAAACAAAAAACAATTAAATTATTTCAATAATAATAATAATAATTGTTGAATAATGCTGACAATATGCCACCTTAGTACATTGGTTGTGGGTAGCTAGTACTTTGGTTCATTTTACAACGTAATTTACTGCGTTTCCAGATCAAATAATAATCAAACCTTATAATAACTATTAATGTGTATTTATATATTTCCTGTCCCCCTTTTTAGTGAGAAGGGAGGGAATCAACTTAAATTAGAAAATTTATGAGTGATTAATTCATTTAGTAATATATATATATATATATATATATATATATATATATATATATATATATATATTTATTTATTTATTTATTTATTTTATTTACTTATTTATTTATCTGCATTTAGACAAAAATTAGTTCCCGGAAGATCTAGATTCATACCTTTCCAAAATGTATTGTGTATAAGTGAATATACCGAACAACATTGGAATTCGAACTCGGTTTTCCGATTTATCATTTCGGGCCTTTATCCATTGCACTTCCCATACATCCAAGCGTACAGCACATGGTATTCCGGAACGGTTACCCATCTTGACACTGGCTAGGTTTAGCGTTGCTTAACTTCGGTGATTCAACAACGTATGTCCGTAAGCCGGATATGTTATAGAATTTGAACTCGTAAAGTGCTTACTCAATCATCAAATTAATTAGGATTCATGAGTAAATGAAAATAGGAAAACCATGAAAATTTCACGCGTGTACTAATAGTCATTATTATTATTATTATTATTATTATATGAATCTTTTTTATATTAATAATAATGACTGGAGCAGTGGTATAGCTCTAGGTTGTGTCACCCAGGGCAGCTCATGAGTTTGTCACCTGCAGCAAAAATACATATTGCACAATGACTCACTCTTAAAATTGTATACATATATATATATATATGTATATATATATTGACAAAGTTCGACAATTATTTTAAGACATTTTTAAGTTAATACATTCTTTTTATAGATACAAATATTTAAGTAAATGCTCTGTTTTATAATAAACAGGTAAGACGTAGTCGAAAAATAGGGCAAGTTTTCATAAATTTATCTTGACTGTTTATTGATTATATAAAAATGATGTTATTGGAGATGTTGTTACTGTATCCTTAGAAATTCAAAATAACAAAATAACGAAACTGATTCTATATTATGTTTTTTCCTACACACGTCTTCTGACAAGGAAACCATTGTTATATTTTATATATATATATATATATATATATATATATATATATATATATATGTATGTATGAAGTAGTTTTGCACCATTATACTGTTACTTTCACATAGTCAAATATAATATGCTTTAAATATACACCAAATATTGTTAAATTTTATCAGTAGCAGTTAAAAAGCAAAAACGACATATAGGGGAAATATAAAAAATTAAGACCAATTTTTTTTTCTGAAATGAAGATTACAACATTCTACAAAGCAAGTTTCCTTGCTTTTTTTTGTTGCAAATTCTTCAATGCCATGGTCAAAAACTATTTCATCTGTCAATTGTCGCTCTATAGACAGTATGGCAAGATTTCTCAACTACAAGCCGTTCATAGTAGATTATAAATAATTCTTGGTCAGTTTTAGCTTCGAAAAAGCTTTTCTCATGGAACAACACTAACAGCAACATTATTGTGATATTTGGATTCGAGTTCCTAAGGTTATACTTCTGAATAAACTGCAAAAGTTAAAGGTTGGGGTGGGGGTTTCTTTCGCCGCCTGTAGTTCGTCTTTAATTGCAGCAGCAGCATTCTTTTTCTCTGAAAGAGGAACACCTCTTTATCAATGTCGTCATGACCGTGGTCACTTTAAACTACAATCTTCCATGATTCTCTCACGTACATTCATGCGGATACGCCATGAGTAGATATGAATGTACGCGAGAGAATCATGGAAGATTGTAGTTTAAAGACAGTAAAATCGACCTTGCTAACCGAAACGCTCCTCTGTGACTCAATCGGTTAAGGCACGTCAGGCTATATGACGGTTCCGTATAGGATACAGGTTCGATTCCTGTCGGAGGACGAATATTTTCTATGAAAATTTTCTCGGACATTCAGGCCGGTAAATGTTATTAATACTGTTTATTATAAAACAAAGCATTTACTGTAATATTTGTATCTATGAAAAGAATGTATAAACATAAAAATGTCTTAAAATAGCTAATATATAAGCCATAGTTTAAGTTACTTGAAATCGCAAATGTCCTTCAATTGTGAATACTACGCCAACATTAACACCACTACTATTTCAATACAACCTATACTGGTTTATAGCCTACAGTAAAGACAAAAATACAGCACCCATAAAAGTGCTGCTCGGGGTCGATTGGTCCCCTCTGTCTTCTCTACCTATGCTATAGGCAGTAAGATAGGTCAATATATATGCCATAGTTTAAGTTACTCGAAATAGAAAAGGCCCTTTAACTGTGAATACTGTCCCGACATTAAAAGCACTTTAATTTCAATGCAGCTTATACCATGTTATAGCCTACAGAAGACACAAAAACGCCGCCCCATAAAAGTGCCGTCCCGAGACGATTGTCTCCTCTACCTACGTCAATGGAATGGAGTATAAATGACAGCAAGTTTCAACAACATCCTTTTTTTTATTTCTGTGATCTTGATTGAATAGTTTTAATAATTACGCCGAGTTCCGTTTCTTGGAACCTTTTTGGAAAGTTTCTTGGAACCATTCGAAGCAATGAAAGAATTATGGGATTATTATCTTTCCATTCCACAGACTTTTTTGCAAAGTATTTGTCCAAATTTTTACTCTTTTACGATTAATCAAAAATTTGCTTGAATTCCTGATATTCCCAACCTGACAGATCTTCTTTTCTTTCTTTACAATAATCAAATATGATCTCCTGACCTGGCTTGGGTGATTCGTTCGAATATCAATGACCAAAAGCATTTTGTTTGTTTGTACCCACTATTGCTTTTTTTTTTCAAATACACCATCGACCCGTCTGCTCAAATCAAAATCACTATTCTCATTGTCATCAAAGTTTGTTTGAAAGTTTCGTAGACATTTTTATTAACAAATATATTTTTCTCAGAGAATATCACCACCCAGCCAAAAACAGAAAAGTAAAATCCAACATTCCCCCAAAGAAAAAAAACAAAAAACAAAACAGATAACGAAGTTCATAGCATTCATTTTTATACTTGTTTTTCTATCCGTTCAGCTACAAGTGTTCGATTCGTTTCTCCTTTTTGTCAGTTGTAAAATCGATTGATGATTATTATTGAAAGTGTTTTCGTGTGTTGCATGTTGTTCGCAATTGGACAGCCAGAGGACGTACAAGGAACCGTATGACATCATTTCCGGCCACGTGGCCTCGACTGAGAAATCGAAAGGCTTGTCAAAATGGCCGCTTCAAAAGACGAATCGATTAAGTTAGTTTTCAATAGAGCAAAAGTTGGATGAAATGGACACTGGTCAATTACTTGTAAAAGTCTAGAGAGGTCGAAAAAAAAAAACGTAAGAAAGGGTAGAGGAATTAGAAAGTAAAAGAAAGAGGGAGAGAAAGAAAGAGAATGAGAAGAGAGAAGAAAAGGGTGTTAGAGAAGGAAGGAATAATAATAGAATGAAAGTTTAAAAATAAAAAAGAAAGAAGAAAAGAAAGTAAAAAGAAGATATGCAGATGAGAGAGAAGTGAAAAAGATAAAGAAAATACGAACAGATAATGAAAGAATGAGAGAGAAAGCTAGAGAGCTAGAAAAAGAGAAAAAAAGAGAAGGAAACAGATTTGAAAAGAAAGAAAGAAAAGAAAAAGATTAGTAAATCTACTTCCCTGGATTAGACCGATTACTACTGTAGAAAAGTTGATCCTCATCAGCTCCTTGATTGTGTGGCTCTGGGTCGACCTTAAAGCAGGAAGCCCCGTGCATTGAGAAAATCACACCCTACCTCAAGTGCAACTTTTTTTATACGATACATCTCTAAAGATGCAGGTGAAATGATCATCTTCCTGTACCGCTCCAGTAAGTACCTGACTCCTGTTGCCATCCTCTACCAGTATAAGAGCCAGATCAAACGAAAATGTGATACTCTTGCCACATGTGGGTAGGAGCTGCTCAGGCCTTACTTTTCCGTCTTGATAGAGTTTCAAAAACCTCTCCGAGTCCTTGTTGGAGAAGAATTCTTCCACCCCTCCACCCACCCTCTCTCTTTCCTTGCTCTATCGTTACTACCATGGAAAATGTTCGGATGAACTACATTCCTTGGTACCGTCAGATCTAACCTTCACGGCTACGGCCTGCCATGTCACTTACATACTAGCAAACCCCCCACATTTCCCCCTCCGTTTTCCATCGGCAAGAAGTAAGTTCCACTCAAACAGCTTCTTCCCGCGAATCAATGCTCTGTGGAACAGACTGCCAAAAGGATGTTTCTCCCGATCACTACAATCTTAACCTGTTCAAGTCTAGAGTTAACCATTATCTTCTCCTCTTATCCATATAAACTACACATTAACCTAAACCTCTACATCGAGTGGCCACCGAGCATTGTACAGGATAAACCTTAGTGTAACCCCTACCCTCCAAAAAACGATTAGATCAGTACCTTCTAATTAGGCTACGCGCCTAAGAGGAACCTGCGCCAAAGGGGACGCTGCTCCTAAGAGGTCCCCTCGCCTAAAAGAATCGTGCGCCAAATGGAACTTCGAGTCCAAGGGGTCCTGCGCTCGTGTATTCTATCAAATGCGTTCAACAAAATTGTTATAGTCTCTGTATGCCGTCCTTATGCCGGGCAAAATTTATCTACGCGTTGGAAAGGTGATATATATATATATATATATATATATATATATATATATATATATATATATATATATTCGAACCTGTATCCTATACGGATACATGTACCTATAAAAAGAATGTTAAACATAAAAATGTCTTTAAATAATTGTCGGACTTTGTCCATTTCATAATGTGTGACGTCATTTGTTTACATTTGATACGCCAACCGAACGATCCTTTGTGGCCGAGAGGTAATTCTCGTCAGGCTATATGACGGTTCCGTATAGGATACAGGTTCGAATCCTGCAGAAGGACGAATATTTTGTATGAAAATTTCTCGGACATTCAGGCCGGTAAATGTTATTTAATACTGTTTATTATAAAAAGAGCATTTACTTAAATATTTGTATCTATAAAAAGAATGTTAAACATAAAAAAGTCTTCAAATATCTCTCTCTCTCTCTCTCTCTCTCTATATATATATATATATATATATATATATATATATATAGAGAGAGAGAGAGAGAAGAGAGGACTGATGGCAGAATGAGTAAAAACAAATGAAATAACAAGAAACGAAAGACGAAAGAAATATTGGAATGAATAAATTAAAAAAGTATATGCAAGAAAGACGGAGAGAGCCTTTCGTGGTGGAGAAAGAAAGAGAAACTGAATCAAAGAAAAAGGAAGAAAAGAATGAATTAAAGAAGAAATGAAAGAATGAAAGAAAGTAATGAATGAATAAAAAAGAAAGAAAAGTAAAAGAACAAATTGGAAAAAGAAGAATGAAAAAGCTGAAAGAAAGAAATTGAATGTAAAGAAAAGAAAGAGTAAAGATAGAAGAAGGAGAATGATTAAAGGAGAGAGAGAGAGAGAGAGAGAGAGAGTAAAAGAATGAGAAATGGATGAAAAGGAAAGAACAAATAATAAAAAAAATAAAACTTAAAACGGAGGCAGAGAGAGAGAGGTGAGAAAGAGAAAGAGAGAGCGATGAAGGGAAGGAGAGAGAGAGAAAGGAAGAGAAAGAGAGAGAGAGAAAGGAAGGAAGAGAAAGAGAGAGAGGGTGAGAAAGAGAGAGAGAGAGGGTGAGAAAGAGAAAGAGAGAGCGATGAAGGGAATGAGAGAGAGAGAAAGGAAGAGAAAGAGAGAGAGAGGGTGAGAAAGAGAGAGCGATGAAGGGAATGAGAGAGAGAGAGAGGAATAGAAAGAGAGAGAGAGGGTGAGAAAGAGAAGGAGAGAGCGATGAAGGGAATGAGAGAGAGAGAAAGGAAGAGAAAGAGAGAGAGAGGGTGAGAAAGAGAGGATGAGAAAGAGAAAGAGAGAGCGACGAAGGGAATGAGAGAGAGAAAGGAAGAGAAAGAGAGAGAGAGGGTGAGAAAGAGAAAGAGAGAGCGATGAAGGGAATGAGAGAGAGAGAAAAGAAGAGAAAGAGAGAAAGAGAAAGAGATAGAGAGAGAGAGAGAGAGAGAGAGAGGGGGGCAGGAAGAGAGACAGAGGAAGGGAAAGAGAATGAATTTCAGCAATTATAAATATCCTTTCTTTTTTAATCAGCCTGTTGTAACTTAAGAAGAGTTACTGAATGAGGAATAAGCAAAATGGACGTTGGAAATGAAATGGTAATCTTGATAACATCAACAAAATACAATACTCGCCAGCGGCGCGAAGTAGGTAAACCACTCTGAGTGGTGGACTACTAAGACAGCATCTGTATCTTTTTTAGGTCTTTTTCTTTTTATTGTGTTCTTTACATAACTAGTCACTTTGTATCTTTTTAGATCCTGTTCTTTCTCTCTAGTTTCATTCACTCTCTGTCGCCCCTTGCATCTAATCACTTTGCTTGGGCTGAAATGATTAAAAAATATGCAAAAAGTACAAAACTAAACTGACGGTTCGAATATATCAAATTGGTGTACTGATAATATTTCATAGAAATTCGAGACAGGATTTTTTTTATCTGCTTATCACCATTTTATTTAATTTATGCAACTGGAGGAACGTAAGAGAATTAAAAGTCCGACCAGGATTTAGTATCGAAGGCCATAATTTAACAAGGTAAGCCGGTCATACAGATAATGGTGGATTCAGAAGGGAAACTAAAATAAGAGAAGGTTTCAAAAGAAAAGCGACAAGAAAGGCAGAAATATTTCGTCACTTTTGTCATGACTGTTTCTAGGAGAGACTTTGTATATCACAGATTGTGCTTGCACTCTGGCGATCAGTGTTCTGAATTTGTAGGTCTCATGAATTGGATCGTGATTACGATTCCAATGTAATAAATTATAACCATGGAATATTAGTGTTTGAGCCTTATATATATATATATATATATATATATATATATATATATATATGGTTGGATTGATGTGAGTTTCTGACCCTGGGTTTCGTGACCCTGGATTTCACGCAGGGTCACAAACTCACATCAATCCAACCAAATATGTTAACTCTATCTCTGATATTGAGCGCTTTTAATATATATATATATATATATATACTTATATTTATATTTACACACACTTTTCACACACACACACACATATATATATGGGAGCAAATGTAGGTATACACCTTACAGTTTTTTTTTCACATTTTATTACATTTAATATTTATTTGTTGGAATTAAATTTGTTTAATACTTCATTCGTGTTAGGACGCCCATTCAGATTTCGGAGCATTAACCTCTTCACCCCATTTTTCAGATTTATCTCTTCTACGATAAATTGTCAGCCGCGTTGTTGGAACCGTGTCAAATATTTCTGTCCACGATTAGCGCACCTGCTCGTCATTTTCAATTTTGCCAATCCTCCTTTAGAATCCACCTTTTTTTGTTCTTGACTCAAATTATTTTCCATTATTCACAAGAAAAAAAAAGAAGAAAAAATAAGAAAAAAAAAGAAGGGAAGTCAAATCAGTATATAAATAAAGTGAATATCTACCTTTGTCACATCCTGTATACTCAGGAAAAACTATAGCAATTTATAATTCTCAGTGTCCTTTCTTCTTTGTGCACACGTGTAGTTACACGTGTTGCGGCATTAACGTAAACATCACTCGACAAAACGCATCACACAAAACATTTTTACACTTGTTCTTGATATATAAAATTCATATATCATTTCCTCCCCACTTATATATATATATATATATATATATATATATATATATATATATATATATATATATATATTATTACATTATTCGGACTATTGTCCTCATCCTTGTCGCCATATTTATTAAAACGTTTCGGCCGTTGTACGCTACGGCCTTCTTCGTTGTACGCTCCGGCCTTCTTCGTTGAAGAAGACCGGAGCGTACAACGCCCGAAACGTTTTAATAAATATGGCGAAAAGGATGAGGACAATATTCCGAATAATGTAAATAGTATATAATAATTCATCTCAGAAATATATATATATATATATATATACATATATATATATATATATATATATATATATATATATATATATACACGTGACAAATACTGACGTTATTCTTCAGTTAAAAATAAGAAAATAGCGTTTCTCTACATTCCAGTTGCAAGGTACATTCTGTTTTTGTTTTTATTAGTTACTTTGCTTAATTAATTTCATTTTCGTATTTTGCTTTGATAAAGTCCACATTGGACGAAACGCGTCAGCAATTACCAGTTTTCCTATTGTCATTTTTATTCATATATATATATATATATATATATATATATATATATATATATTAATAGTAGTACTCGTTTGGAAAACCTCAGGTAGCTCAACTTGCAGATATGTCAGGACAAATCGGTACTCGAGGAAAAAATTGTAAATAAAAAAAGAAAGAACTAAAAACATCAGAACAAGACAAAACGAATCGCCAAGTGTTTTAAGTCCTTAGTCTAAGGAAAAAACACCAAACTAGTAGAAAGACTAAAACGTAGATTGCTCAATATGCTAAGTAGAGCGGTAAAAGAGAATAAATCCTAAGGAGCCAGACAAACCTGCCTAGCTTTCACCTAAACGGATCTTCAGGGTAAACTGGCTCTTTTACAGTTTATTCTGAAGATCCGTTTAGGTGAAACTTAGGTAGGTTTGCCTAGCTCCTTAGTATTTATTCTATATATATATATATATATATATATATATATATATATATATATATATATTAGGTATTAAAATTTACAATCGCTTGATGAGATGCATTTGATACGCATCGAAACACGGCTGCAATCCTGTAGCGATTTTGACATGTTTTTTGATGTAATATCCTAAAATAAATAATATTGCTCTACTTTGTATTGAGCCCTCTTTTAAATTAAATGTTACGAACGCTGGAGTATATATATATATATATATATATATATATATATATATATATATATATATATATATATATATATAATAAGAGTGTGCATGTAAGTGTGTCTGAGTGAAAACTCTACCCAAAGAAGAAAGTTCTTATTTCAATGAATGGAATATGGCAGTTTTATATAAAAAGTGTTGTTTTTAACATCTGGCAGAGAAGCAGTCACAGAATGCTAGTCCTTATGTATTTTTTCTTGAAGTTTAAGGAAATATGAACCCTTAAAAAAACAAATACAATAAAGGCATACACCCACAAGAAACAAAAAAACCCCCAACAACACACACACACAAAAAAAAAAACATAAACGCACACAAATAAAAACAATCTTATTTGCTAGTATAATGAAAAACGAAATCTCATGTAAGTTAATCATTCCACATTTTCATTTCAAAAGAATAGATTATTGTTCCAATACAGGAATCATTTTCTTTGCATAAAATAACGTAGTTTTCTCTGCTTTTATTTCGTTATTAAAAAGCTTTTGTTTTTCTCTCGTTTTTTTTCCTTCTTGATTGCTAACGAACAATGAACAAGCAAGATAAACATTTATAGCGTTAATCCTTTTCTTTGCTGTGAAAATAAAGTCGCTAGTTGTGGTCAATTAATCCCAACTTTTGTCCGGTTGAACAACAAACGACATGTTTCGAATTTCGTTGACTCATAAGAGCAAACAAATTTGAGTCACCGGTTGGCTAAGCACGACAATCAGATAAGAAATAAAATTTAAGATTCGTCTTGACGAGAATCCCGTTGCACTTGACGAGATCTTGTTTATTCGTCAGATTTATCGTTTGCTGTATTAGTTTTCATATTTTTCTTTAGTTTTACTTTCATTACTTGTTTCTTTTTTTTTCTCGATTTCTTCTTACTTTCCATGATTTATTTCTTAGAAATTCTTTATATTTCTTTTCTACTTAGAAATTTCTTTGTTTCGTAGAAATTCTTTCTTTTATTCTTTCTGAGGAATTTTGTCTTTCTTTACTTAAAAAATTCTTTCGTTCTTTCTTTCTTAGAAATTCTTTCTTTCTTTCTTTCTTAGGAATTCTGTCCTTCATAGAATTTTTTTCTTTCTTAGAAATTCTTTCTTTCTTTCTTAAAAATTCTTTCTTAGAAATTCTTTCTTTTTTTCTTTCTTTCTTCCTTAGAAATTCTTTCTTTCTTTCTTTCTTTCTTTCTTTCTTTCTTTCTTTCTTTCTTTCTTAGGAATTCTGTCCTTCATAGAATTTTTTTTCTTTCTTAGAAATTCTTTCTTTCTTTCTTTCTTTCTTAAAAATTCTTTCATAGAAATTCTTTCTTTTTTTCTTTCTTTCTTCCTTAGAAATTCTTTCTTTCTTTCTTTCTTTCTTTCTTTCTTTCTTTCTTAGGAATTCTGTCCTTCTTATAGAATTTTTTTTTTTCTTAGAAATTCTTTCTTTTTTCTTTCTTTTCTTTCTTAGAAATTCTTTCTTTTTCTTTTTTCTTTCTTTCTTTCTTTCTTTCTTTTCTTTCTTTCTTAAGAATTCTGTCCTTCATAGAATTTTTTTTTTCTTAGAAATTCTTTCCTTTCTTAAAATTCTTTCTTAGAAATTCTTTTTTTTTTTTCTTTCCTTAGAAATTCTTTCTTTCTTTCTTTCTTTCTTTCTTTCTTTCTTTCTTAGAATTCTGTCCTTCATAGAATTTTTTCTTTCTTTCTTTCTTTCTTTCTTTCTTTCTTTCTTTCTTCGTTGCTCGAACGCATTCTCTTAATCTGTGAGCAAATCCAAAGCTAAAATATATCAAATCTCTAATCCGTATTTCACATGGCGTTATATTTAAGCAGACGACCTCTCCAATTCCATATTTCCCAATTCACTGTCAGAAACGCGCATCGGCAGCCAATTCTTTAATTCTCTCATTTTTACAAATCCAGGCGTCATTTGCATTATATATTGTCTGTCTGTTTTTTAATAATTTCATCCCAAGGAAGGCATTAAAGTCACTAAGGCGCAGTGGGTTACTGAGTGTGAAAGAATAAGAGAAAATGAAAAACGTTATTAAGGAGTGAGCATAATAACAAGAATTAAGAAGACAAATAGATAATGATTGACATGGCATTTAAATTTTTGAAGATCAAAGTTGTGTGGGAAGCATGAAGCCAGAATAGAGTTCCACAAGCGAGAAGAAACTGTTAGCATAGAACTTACGGTTACATCTTGCCGTTTCAACTACAAAATGATGACCTAACTGCCAATCTAGTACTGCGCTTTAATTCGTAAAGTCGAAATACCAAAGAGGAAAGATCATCAGAACAATTACCCTGAAAATATTTATAGAAAAGACACAAGGAAGCTACTTTGTTGGGAAAGTGAGTGGAACCTAGATGTCAGGTTAAGTCCGATAACATTGCAGATTCTTCTTTCGATTTTATCGCGAATCTAAATGAACAGCAGAAGCAGTAGACAATAGCGACAGCAATATTCAGTGCATGAACGAATGGTAGACTTATAAATGTGTAAAATAAATTCTGGCATGAAAAATTGTTGAGAATGTCACAGTGAACAAACTTTCCTAGTAGTAGATCTAGCAACTGATTAAACATAATGTTTCCATTTCATGTCAGCCGGAAACGTAATTTTTTTCAGGTCAAAAAGCTTTTTGAATTTGTAGGTCTAATGAATTGGATCGTATTTACGATTCCAATGGAATAAACTATGACCATGGAATATTAGTGTTTAAGCCTTTTTATTATATATATATATATATATATATATATATATATATATATATATATATATATATCGGATATCATTTTTTTATTTTGTTACGAAGGAATATTTTTATGCAAAACATCTCGTTAATTAGTTGAAAATTAATTTTTGACGGAATTTTAGAGATGAAGAATTATCCTACTAATGCTTTTCTATTCAGACCGTTACGTGTTTCATATTGGTTGCTATGTTTAGTTTTTCACAGAATGATGATAGACATTGTTGTGAATGAATTCGTGATCTTTCAACCGATTTAGTTTCCGCATTTCGTATTCCGTGAGCTTTTCAAATTCCTGACCAAGTCACGTTGCATTCGATTTCGACCCTTTTCCGATATTATTCCGTCTAGGAACGGTTACCATCTGGTTTGGGAGTTCGGTTTATAATTGATGTTTTATCCGTCGGTTGGTCGCAACGGATTCTTTTCCTAACCAGGGCGTGTCCTGCTTTTGTTCTGCAATCGTGCGTGTCCTTCTGGAATTAAATGATGTTCTCCGGTTTGAATTAGTGTCAACTCCCAATATCGACAGAGAAATAGCTTAGTAATGGATATGACTAGATCAGATTCTTTCTCTAACCAAGGCGTAACCTGCTCTTTCCAGAACCGTTCGTATCCTTCTGGGATTGGTTTATACTCGGATATTTAAGCCAAGTGGAATCAGTTTCAGTTCCTTACATCTACAGGCTAATATGAGATTTGTGCCAATATTGATTGTTTTTTTTTTTCATTTGTCACCAGATATATATCATATTGGCTTCGTTAAGAATATATGTTGGAATTTGCCAGAAACTGAGACCAAGTACACACTGCCCGACCCAGGGATTGAACTTAAAACCACTATATCACCAAATTCACTAATCAACGATTTAATCCACTAGGCCATTGTCCTATCGGGTTTAAGCGTTTGTTCCTTAATTTGGTGTCATGGTGGTTGTGAGTTCAATCCCTTATCCGGGCAGTGTATACTTGGTCTCAGTGGAAACAGGCGAGCAATAACTGAGCAGTACTAAAAATAAAATCTAAACCTCGACATGGGCAGTGGGACAAGAACAGTCTATCCCCCCACCCACCCGTAGATTAAATAAAGTGTTCAGTTTAGAATTTTCTGTCCGTTACCCATACCACTATACACCCGAGGAAGGCCGGATTACACAAGAGCCGAAATGTTGTGATAATAACAACAAAGATGAGGATAATAGTTCACATATAAATAGTCTAAATAATACAGACAATTAAGGCAGCAATTTCGTATAAACATCTTACATTTGGCAATGTGCCAATAAGGCATTTGCCAGCATTAGATTCTTGATTTTTGTTATTGATTAAGTACAGCATATTTCTTGACATGGGATCACAGGTACTTCGGTAATGAGGGGAGGGGGGAGATTGAACCCAGCAAGGAAATTGAACATAGAATAGGCTGCGCTACGGGTACTTTGTCCAACAACGCAATAGTCTTCTTCTTCTTCGATGTTAGCGATCATGGCTCTCCACAATTTCCTTTTCTTTGTAGCTCTTAGTAAATTCTGCATTTTTTAAAATCTCTCACAAACTCTGTTTTGTCAGCCATTTGCAAAAGCTTTGTTGGGTAGGTAATTCGCTGATTTCCTCTGTCCGACTTGCCTTCAATATGCAGCGTGATTGTCAAATTTTCCAATTTTTAAATTTATGTGCACTAGAAATTTCAACGATGTTTTTTGTTTTCTTTTTCTCTAACACTTCGTCGTTACTCACATGTTCAGTCCATAATATTCTCAGCATCCTTCTGTAGAACAACATTCATCTGTGCGGAGATTGTCCAGCATCCAATGCCATATATGCAGATTGATTACGTAACAGTACAGTACTCTTTTCTTTGTTTCTGACGAAATTTTCGTGTTTCTTAATGCTTTTCTTAATTTTGGGAAGGCATCTTTTTCTATTTCAATGCACCCCCGGATTTCGTTGTTTTACTTTCGGTCCTTTGTTAAAACACTTTCAACATATTTAAATTGTTGTACTTGTTTGATTTTGTTATCTCCACTTTGTAATGTCCATACCAAGCTGTCCCTTTTGCTAACAACCATGTATCTTGTCTTTTCGCTTTTCTTCCTTAGTTTTTTGCTCTTGTAGTTTTCTTTATACGTCTGCTCTCAACACTGTCATCGGCATATCTTATGTTAAAATTGTGGCTGCCAATAATGAATCCCGGTAATAATTCTAATTTTTACAGAATCGCCTCGGTGTATAGGTTGACTAAATCCTCTGAGAAGACAGATCCTTGTCTTACTTCATTTTCTATTTTTGTACATTTATTGAATTCATTTTCTATCCATATTCAGGCGGTTTGTAAACAGTATAGGTACTGGTATGTTCTTAATTAGCTTCGCTAGATATCGACTCTCATGTGGATGTCATGCATAGCATCCAACTCATTCAGAAATGTCTACACTATCATCTCTATAGAAAGAATTCAAGTTGTATTCTAAAATAGCTTCGCCAAATCTAGACTCTCACACGGACGTCATGCATGGCATCAACTCGTTTAGAAATGTCTACACTATCATCTCTGTAGAAGCAATTCAAGTTGTATTCTTAAATAGCGTCGTCAGATCTTGACTCATACGGATGTCATGCAACTCGTTCAGAGAAATCAGATCCAGTCCAGATATGGCAGCAATATTCCATTTTTGGTTTGATCCGCCTCTTGTAAAGAGAATAGCAGCGGGAGTCAGATACTTACTTGTGCAGTACCCTGATATTTAAATTTCTGTGCCTGTTTGGTTTTGACGTCATCAGTATGCAACTCATATAATTTCGCGTAGATGTAAGACTCTATTCCCTCTTAGGTGGGTGTTTATATTTCTACCTCTCATCTTGTTTTTTCCACGTATGTACATGTAAATAATTAATCATCCAAAAGTCCACGTAGACGATTTTGTACTATGTCAAGACAGGCAAGTGAGGACTGAGCATCTTCAGGCCAAATATCTCAGCAACACTCCATTTTTGGTTTGATCTGGCATTTTTACAGTTAGAATATAAGGCGAGGGACTTACTGGCGAGGTACAATGAACCAGCTATGTTTTCAGCATCTTTAGCTGTTCCAGTTGAGGTCTGGGGTTAGCTTGAGTCCCAATAGACATTTGTGAGGGGATGAAATGAACCCAGTAGACAAGTAAGTAAAGAAGGTTCAACTTCAGTCTAAATATGGTACCAACACTTTATTTTTTGGTCTGATCTGACTCTTGTGAAGGTAAATACTTACTGGAGCGGTACATTGATATTTAAGTTTCTGCTTGATAGTGCCTACTTGATAATGACATCCCCAATATGTAACTAACACATTGGACTGTCTCTTTTGCTGACAATCATTCATTCTGTCTTCTTACAGTTAATACTTATTGTACTGCCTAATTAGGAACACGACACTGAATCTGTTATACGTACCATTATTGTTTTTTTCAACTCTGGGCCTTGTCAAGTAACAAAAGCAATGTTGGTGTGTGTCTTTGAGGTTTTCTGCAAACGTGGATTCTATATTCTCGCGTGGATATATCTCTCTTCCCCTTTCCTCTGGGGTGGATGCTTATATCTCATTCTTTTCCTACCTATGTACATCCTAATTGCAGCTGGGTCTACGCCCTATTTACCTATTCCTCACACCAAAACAAGGCCAAAAATCCATATAAACATATGTCCGCAAATCCTTAGTTTTTGAGTTATCAAGTTTATAAAATAGTTTACAGCAGATGGCGCTGTGTTGCACATGGACTAGGTTACATTTGTTTTTCGTGTATATTTGTGGCTAGTCTAACATATAACGTGTGTAGTAGTGCGCTAAGTAGTGCTCCGTTTAATAATAGCAAGATATTCATATCGTGAGCAGGCAGATATGATTTCTACATACGACCGCGCGAATGGTAATGGACGCGAGGCTGCATGGCTGTATCAGATTGCGTTTCCAGACCAACTTTATCCAACCTTTGCTGTTTATCGTTGGGTTGCTGAAACAGGATCCGTGACACTACAAACTATGGATCGAGGAAGACCGAGACTCGTTCGTACGCCTGACGACAAAGAACACATTCTACGGGTTGTCGGAGATGATTCAGGTATCAGCCCACGTCATGTGACCCTAGCATGCCGTGCATCTCATAGTACCACGTGGAATTTACTTCAAGAGTATCTCCTGTATCCGTATCATTTGCAATGCGTGCAGGGTCGTTCGCCCTCTGATCACTCACCACGGGAGAACTTTTGTCGATGGTTTATTGCAGAAACTGTCGATCCGTTGTTTCTCTCTTCAGGCTTGTTTATAGATAAGGCAACATTTAGAAAAGATGGAATAAGAAATTTACACAACCAACATTTGTGGGCGGATCGGAATCCCCATGCTACAATACAGGCTAGACACCAGTATCAGTTTTCGATTAATGCGTGGGCTGGAATTGTAGGTGGCTGTCTGGTAGGTCCATATGTTCTCCTAGCAGGTCTTACAGGATCTATCTACGGGGACTTTATTTCGAACACACTTCACGCTAGAGGATGTACTCCTGATAATATAAAGATGAATGCGGTTCATGCATGATGGGGATGCAGCACATATTAGACACATTGTTCGTGATGCACTGGCTGACATCTATCATGAAAGATGGATCGGTAGGGGAGGACTGGTTCCATGACCTGCACATTCCATTAATCTCAGTCCTTTGGATCTTTATCTGTGGAGCCACCTAAAACAATTGGTTAATGCAGCAGACATTAATAATGCAAAGACACTTCATCAACGTGTCGGGGGGGCTGCAAAACCATTCGACACAGTGTAGGGATATTTGAAAGTGTCCGCTAGTCAATGATCCGACGGGTGCATGCGTGTTTAGAAGCAAGCGGGGGACATTTTGAACATTTGTTATGAGTTGCTGTGTTGAGGTACAAAGATGGCTTTTTGGACATATGTTTATATGGATATTTTACCTTGTTTGGGCGTCAGGAATCGCTCCCAAAGTTTATAAAAGTATTTTTGATACAACCTGTATAATCAATTCCTAAAGAATCATTTTTAATCCGACGTTTTATTACTTCAAACATTGTTATAGTGGATACTCGTTTTTGAGATAGACGCCCCATTGTTTTATATTTTAAACCCTAAAGTAACGCTTGAAATTAAAAATATCAGATTGAAAACAAATACATTAATTCTTTAGACACTAAACTGAGCAGATGTTGGCTTTTCGAGAAAAATATCTGAATGCAGAAGTATCCTTTACTTAAAAGGGAAAGCAGAGACTTGCTGAACTATGACGCTCCCTGTAGCCGGGTGGTAAAACACGCCGGATGCAACGGTACTTTCTCCTAGAAAGAAGGACGCCTTCGGGCAGAGAGGAACCTGGATGAGACTATGCCGAAGGGCAGTGTCTCGTTCGGGGAGCTAGACAGAGCTGATCACGTTTATGATGGGTCTACAGGGATTTTTCGGCCTTGTGCCACATGTGACTGTGTGGGGCAGTTGCTAGATACACTCTAGCTGAAATCTTTTTCAGCTGTACTGTCGAACTCTCTGCCCCCGAGCAGACAGGAACCCGGACGAGGCTATACCGAAGGGCAGAGTCTCGTTCGGGAAGATAGACAGACCCGAACACGTTTATGGGGTGTTTACGGAGATTTTTTTGGCTAAGCCTACGGACTCGGATTGTCCCACATTAAATTCGGTCTTGTGTCACATCCTGCCTGGTGGGGAGCTTGGTAAATATTACTAGCTGGGATCTGTTGAGTACGACTCAGACTTACGCGAGGGCTACCGACCTTCCAATAGTAGCACTCCCTACTGCATTGACTTGCGACGACCTTGTGCATAACTGTTACCTTTATTCTTATTGTACTGTTTTTTTTTACAGTAAACCTTTACTTATTTTATCCACCTTGTTTTTTAAGTATATATTCCTATTAGCACGAAATATAACAATATCTTAATGGCTAATTTATATCTGTTCAACTTTTGTGCACTAATACTCTTGTTCTATATATAAGAAGTCAAAATGTTTAACTATTCTTCTTTAGTGAGGCACATTTTGTTTTATATAATCAAAAAATGAAGAAATTGCAGTATAAAATATATAATTGACAACTGACAACTTGTAGGAACACCTTAAAAAAACGGTATGTCGGTAGAAAGTTTGAAAAACTTCTGAAAAAGAGGTATTTATCCACTTTTCCATGAGAGCATATCTGACATGTGTACATGTGGGTGGCAATAAAATAAGATGGAATATAACAGACTTCTCATGCTATACTCTATATTTACAAGAGCCAGATCAAGGCCGAAAATGGAGTACTGTGGTCATCTTTTGGATGGAAGCTACCGAGTTCTCACTTTCCAGACTCGATAGAGTCCAAAGTCGGCTCCGAGTCCTTGTGAGTGACAAATTATTTCCCACCCTCCAACTGCTTTCTCACAGGCAGGGTGTGGCGTGTCTCTCACTGCTCTATCCATGGAAAGTGCTCGGACGAATTACATTCCTTAGTTCCACCAGTTCTAACCTTCCCGACCAGGAGCCACTATACCACTCACACTATAGCGAGTGGCTCCCGAGCCTTGTACAGAGTGAATCTCACTGTAAAAAATGTGAAAGTCCCAAATGTGATAATTTGTTATGACAGAAAGAAAAATAACAGGATAGAGTCAGTAACTTGGACATGCTATTAAGGTTACCTATTAAATTGTAAAATAATGTTTCCCTTAAAATACCTCGTTAATTATAGGGTGCGTCTTACCCCTTGTAGCGTCGTAGCACACGAGGAATACGGTAAATTATTTTATTTCTAAGTAATCAAATAATTTAGATATCTTAGAAGCATGTTAACAGAGGACGGAAAGTGCGACACTGAAACCTGAAGGCGCAGTGGGATAGCAAAAGATGCCTTCCAAAAGCTAAGCAAAGTATTAAGAAACAGGAAAATTTCGTTAGAAACAAAGAAAAGAATACTGAACGGTTACGTAATATCAGATCTATATGGCAGCAAATGCTGGAAAATCTCTTTGCATATGAAGAAGAGACTTAAGACAATAGAAATGTCGTTCTACAGAAGGGTGATGAGAATACCATAGACAGACAAACATGTGACCAACAACGAAGTTCTAAAGATAATGCCAACAAAAAAGGACACTTATGCTTAACATCAAGAAGAGGCAGTTGAAATTTCTGGAACAGTTAATGAAGATAGATACCCACAGGAGAGATTGAAGGTAAGAGAGGCAGAGAAAGTAAGTCACAACTTATTTAGTGAGCTTGAGTAGATGGATGGTAAAACAGGGTTTGATAGAGATGGCAAAAAGACAAAAGTTATTAAGAGCGACAAAAGACAGGGAATTGTGGAGAGCCATGATCGCCAACGCCATGAAGGGACACAGCACATAAAAGAATAGAATAATAATAATAATAATAATAATAAGTTGTTAATATTCTTGTGATGATGGTACGGTATATCTGTTGACCATTAAACGTCGTCACGATAGCAATCATGATACTAAAAACAAAAAGAATGTCCAACCGACCCCAGGGGAAGACCGTAAGTAAGCTTTATCGTAAACGGCCAATCGTACCATCATAACTCTTTGATCATAACTTTTCGAAATATTCACATTTAACAAAGGCATTGTTAAAGACGTACAATTTCAGATGTACACCATTGTTTGAGAGTTAGGAAAGTATCAGGAATGTAGTTCATCAGGGAACTTTTTTAAAACTCAGTGTTTACTCAATACAAGCTGAAGACCAACTCAAGTTAGCGGGTTACTGAACGAGGTTGTTTTATGGACGCAAGAGAAAGAGTTATGAGGATATGTAGGATAGAAAAAGGTTAACCCCAGACTTGAAGAGATTAAGTTTGTAATGCTCAGTAAAGCGCCCTTTCGTCTGTTCCACAAAACAGTGATTCTTAGGAATAAGCGGTCTGAATGGAATTTCCTCCTTACAAATGGAATACAAAACAAACGAGAGGAAATGGATCTCTTTAAGTGGCATGGAGGGCCTTAATTATAAAGGTCTGAATTGGTATAACGAAGGAATGTAGCCCGTCTGAATATTTGTAATGGAAATATCTATAGGCTTGCTACATAATTACGAGTGCATCCCACTGTGAGAGACACAGAGAGAGACAGATACAGAGAAATACAGAGAGTGAGAGCGCGAGCGAGAGAGAGAGAGAGGGGGGGGACTGAGACAGAGAAAACAGAGATATAGAGATAGAGATAGAGAGAGAGAGAGAGAGAAATGACGCTATAATTAGCCAAGAACAAGGCTCAAGAGCCGCTCAAGGTAGAAAGTTCCTGTTAAAATGGTATTGATGAATGAAGGGTGTGATATGATATGAACGGAAGAGGTGGTACTAAGTAGATATTATGAGGATAAGGAGGATAGATAATTGTTGGATCTTGATTTGAAGAGGCTAAGAATGTAGCGTTCAACGAAGAATCCACACGAGATTCGGTTCAACAATATAGAAGTTCTTCGATAAAAACTGCCTGAGTGGATGTTCGGAATGAGAAATCAGAAAGACAAGTTCAAATTCAAGTCGAGTTCATTAGATTCACTTTCACATAAATTTTCGTAAGAAAAGTATCAAACCATCTCTTCTACTTCCCCAGCTATGGATTAAATAGCAAGGAAAAAACGGAACTTTCCTAGCCGTTGTTGGCAACCAGTCTAGGATAAGACATAGATACCTCAGGCAAGATCTCTGTTAGGTTCCAACCGAAGTGCTTAACCTAAAACAACGTATTAAACAAGAGTTGTGAAAGGATCCATGTAAGGAGTTATGCAACGAATGAGTCCCAAAGAGGAGTAATCACTCATTGTTCTTTGTACTGTTTTAATTTAGATAATACGGTGTATATAAATACATGTTTTTTTTTGTCCAATCACATCACCTTGTAAAAGTCAGTATTCGTTACGTTGCAACGCTCAAAGCATATCATGCTATATACGTCTGGTTTTGATCGATTCATTGCTAACATCGGTGGCAATATACATTTGTTATATAGGTTTAAAGTGACGCTGCTGACACTTGAATTGGAACATAGATCGCCAGTGAGCAAACGCAGGCGATCCCATTATTGAATTAAGTGGATCACGTGACCATAGAGGAAACGCATATATAAGAAGTCGCGCGACGTCTAGATTGATATTCATTTCTGTTCTATCCTCTATTGCTATTTGGATCGTTAGTTCTAGTCTATTGGATCGTTATTTCTATTTTTTTAAGCACTTCACCCCAAGCAAGGCGGGAAGCCACTAGGAGGCAAGGGGTTACAGAAAATTTAGAGCAAGATCAGATAGGAGTGATAGAAGAAAGGATGAGGGTAGTGGATAGATCAAGGCAACTGGAGATGTCGATTGACATTACACTTGAATAGCTGGAGATTATAGCTCTCAGGGAAACAGGAGAAGGGAAGGGAGTTCCACAGGCGAGAGGTGCGAGACATGAAGCTATTAGAGTAGACGGCTACATTTAGGAGTTTCGACAGTGAAGGGGTGAGAGCGGGATGCCAGCCTCGTAAGGCGCTGGAACTCATGACGTCTGGGAACCAGCGAATGCAGCTCCTCGGAGCAATTTCCATGAAAGTATTTGTAGAACAGACAGAGGGAGGGGACGGCGCGTCTGTGAGAAAGTGACTGTAGACGAGACGCCAGGGTAGGGCCAACCACATTGCATATCCGCCTCTGGAGCCTATCAAGAACCCCGAGGCAAACAGAAGGGGCGCCAGACCATATATGGCAGCAATACTCCATGCAAGGGCGAATTGTGGATTTGTAGATCTGGAGGATCGACTCTGGGGAGAAAAACTTCCTAGCGCGGCTCAGGGAGCCAAATTTCCTCGCAGTGGACGAGGCAATTGACTCTATGTATTTATTCCATCTCAGGTCAGCAGTCAACGTGAGACCGAGAAGCCGCAGAGAGTTGCTCTCGAGAAGTTGAGCGTCAGACATTCTAATGGGGGACAGGGAAGGATCTCTGTGGTGATTAATAGAGAGCAGTTTTGTCTTAGAAGCGTTGAAGTTGACCAGCCAATTTATGCCTCAGTTCACAATCGATTGGAGGTCCTTTTCGAGACGCACGGCCAGGTGAGTTTTGTCAGCGAGACTAGATTTGTTTTTGAGGCAGGAATAAATTGTGGTGTCAACCGCGTAGATGCCAACTTGGGAAGTTATGGCGTCAGGAAGGTCATTTATGTAGATAAGGAATAGAGTGGGACCTAGGATGGAGCCTTGAGGAACACCTGCGTTCGTGGGATAGGAACTGGAGGAGAATCCGTTGAGAACGACCTTCAATTCACGGTTTGACAGGAATGATTGTATTAGGTTATATAATCGACCCGTAATGCCATAACCCTGGAGCTTGCGAAGAAGGCCGGCAACAAAAAAAAAAAAACAAAGCAAAATGTAAATGGTAGTCTGCCTTCTTCCTCATGATGGTGACTGAATGTACGGCTTACCTTATGTCCAAGCGTCGCCCTGGAGTGGGGGAATCGGATCCCCATTTCTACTCTATCTTCTATACGGACCGCTATTCTCTATACTATTTCACTATATGGATTATTATTCCAGCAAGTATCATCGAGCAAGTACTATTAGTGCGATTGCTATTCGAAGGCGTCTGGCACCAGTATTGTTCAACGGCGTTACTCTAGTTGTATCTGCAATTACAAAGTCTCTACTACAACGAGCATTAAGAAAGTGACAATGAGTATTCTTTGATACCACAAAAGTAGCAACGAGTGTTCGTTGACATCACAAAAATATTATAGATACAACGTTTCAGCCAAGTACCCTCTAGTCATCTTCAGATATTTATTATTTGGGATGATAGAAGATATCTTATGTATACTGATTATTGTGTTATTTTGTCTTCGTAATGTTCAATTTTCTGTATTCCTGTTCAACTAGATTACACAGGTCGCAACACCTGATCCAAGGAATGAATTTACGACTAATAGATGAAAGCAACATTTGATTAATCAAAGCTTATACCCAGAGGTCACTATCCAAAGCACACTAAACAGCTCATACAAGGTATTTCCTATCAGTAAAAATAAATAGCACCTGAAGATGACCAGAGAGTACTTGTCCGAAATGTTGGAGTAAATGAAGTGTATATTCGATTTCCTGGACATACCATGTTGTGTTCTGGCTGTAAGTAAAAAATGAAGCTCCTCTGAACATTTGCCATGGAAATAGCGGTAGGGTAGCGACAAGCTTGCAACGCTGCGTCTGTAGGAATGGGGGTTGGGTGGGAGAATAAGTCTTCTCCACAAGACGGCGTAGATGACTTTGAACTCTATCAAGCTTTGATGTTTGTTCTAAGCCCAAATCAGAAAATATCGACAAAACAAAAAGTCTGGATGCGCACTGGTAATACTCTCACACAGCAAGGAATGCCCCAAATATTTTATCTTTATTTTATGTACAATAAGGAAATAGTATGTGGACCCTTTTTGAAAGGTCATTATTTATAAAGCTGTAATGCATATGTTCTTAGGGGTCATTTAAGATCTCTTTACGTGTTAAATCACATAAGAGGACGGACGCATTTTTTTTTTGTATATACATTTTCTCTTAATTATTTTTCTTCTCTGTTGACATATTTCGTTTATCACAGCTATCAGCATATTTCTACATCATTTCCTATTTTTCTTGCCCTCATTTTTTACTCACTCCTAAGCCTGTTCTTTAAATTTGGCCTCCTTTTTAACGTCATTATGACATCCGCCATTTTTATTTCTTCCTAGTTTTATTTCTTTCTTTGATGTCACATTTATGATGTTGTACGTTTTTTTTATGATTCTCTCTTCATTTCTATGCCTGGAATTCTCCTCCTTGTTTTTTTTTGGGGACTCATTCTTTCTGTGATTTACTTTCTTCATTCTCATCTTTTTGTTTGTTTAGACTCATTCTTTCTTCTTCCTTTTTTTCATTTTTTGACTCATTCTCTCTTTTTTATTCTTCTTCATTTATTTTTCGTGTTTAGATTTTTCCTTTCTTTTGTATTCTTCTTTATTTTCTTTCATTTTCGTTTTGGTTAGCCACATTGATTCTTTTTTCTTCATTCTTCTCATTGTTGTTGTTGCTTAGACACTTTCTTTTTTCATTGTCCTTTCGTTAGTCTCCTTTTTCTTCGTTTTAGGCCCATAATTTATTTTATTTTAATCTTTTTTGTCCTCCATGTTATATAGAATAATTCTTTTTTTTTATACGGCTTTCACTATTCTCCTTCTTATTTGGTGGACTTATTTTTTCTTTTCTCTTATTCTTTCATTATTCTCCTTCTTTTTGAACTCATTCTTTCTTTCGTATTGTCCTTTTTTTCTTTCTTTCATTTTCTCACTCCTTCTTTATTCTGCTTCCTTCCATCTATTTGTCCTTTTAGGAATTTATTCTCTCTTTCTTTCTTCCTTTCTGTCTTTTTTACTTTGTTTATTTCTCTTCATTCTCTCTTTTCTTTGCACGTTTTTCCTTTCGCTTTTATCTTAAACTTCTTTTTTTTTTAAAAAAGTTTCTTTGTCTTCTTCATCTTTTTTCATCATTCTATCGATTCTTCTTTATTTTTTATTTTAAACAGATTTCTCGTTCTTTTTTCTTGTTGTTCTTCTTGTCCTTTTCTTCTTCTTCATTTCTTCTTGTTTTTTTTTTCTTCTTGTCCTTTTTCTTGTTGTTGCTGTTCTTTTCTTCTTCTTTTCTTCATTTTGTTATTCTTCTTCTTGTCCTTTTCCTCTCCTTGTTCTTTTCTTTTTTTTTTTTCTTCTTTTCTTCTTATTTTTCTTCTTCTTCATGTCCTTTTCTTCTTCTTGGTGTCCTTTTCTTCTTTTTCTTTTTGCCTAATTGTTTACCCTTCTAAATCGTATTTCCTTCTCTTTACACATTTTTTACTCATTATCGTTTGTCCCGTTAATATTAAAGAGTAAAAAAAAAAAAAAAAAAAAAAAAAAAACGAGACTGCCTTTGTTACTGGTTTCCCAAGTGACATATTCGGACCATTCACTTTTTCAACCGTTCATTTCTTTTCCTGGGTGGTCTGTCTTATTTAACCAGAATACAAGAAAATAAAACAGGTGATTCCCTTGGGAAAATTCACACAATGTTTCTTTTCTTTTTTTCCCCCAAAACGAAGTATGCGAATTTTGGATCGGCATGTAACTCAAAGGGACTTACTTGGAACACTTAGTAGCAACACTAATGATATTATTACCATTTGGATGCAAAGGCGAAAATGCAGTTTTCCTCTGGTCGACAAAAGGAATAAAAATCCAAAGAGAAATAAACCCGCTCTGTTTTTTTTCTCTTTTATTGGGGCATCGGTGTCGAAAACTAGATACGTCAAAATATCAACATGTTCTTCTTTTCCCCAAATATTTCCATATAAAACCCAGTGTCTTTTACTATGAAATGAACAAAACACGTCACGCTACGTACGTTTGATTTTTAATCGATTTATTCGAACTGTTATTGTCATGCAGCGTTTCAACCATATACCTTCTGGCCATCTTCAGATGTTCATTATTTTTGGGATTGATAATATGTGTATATTATTGAGTTATTCTTGTCCCCGGATTGTAGTTTCTTGGTCATTCCCGCTGAAACAGAGTATATGGATTCCTCTTACGACTACCAGTGGCAAGCAATGTTTGCTTAATCAAGACCTATATTCACGTCTTACACAAAACTCTTCCGTCGTTTTGTTTCGACGTATGCAACTCAGCTCCTAGAAAACGACAGCCAGATACCAGCACATGTGATTTGATTATAGTGTTGAAGGCTTTGTGCAGAACCAACCACACTTTTTGAAGGGCACAATACATAGACCTGGTGCATTACGTGCCACAAATGACACTCTGCAGGTTTTGAATTCAGAGTTGTCCTTCTCCTAGACCAGTTGCCATCCAAGGCTGTCCTTCTGTTTTACCCAGAAGAGGAGGATTCTTACCTTTTCCCAGTGTATTCGACTGTAATTCAAACTCGGCTCTCCGATTCCTCAATCCGAATCGCTATCCATTATTCCACAGTGCCTCCACAATAAACGAATAATAAAAGATATCCTCTAAGAGTAAAAATAAAGAACACCTGAAGATGACCAGAGAGTGTTTAAACGAAACGTTATGTTAATACTGTTTAGTAAAAATAGTGTTAGGAAAGAGAGAAGAAAGGATTAAATATCAACTACAAGAAGACGGAATGTATGGTTGTTAGCAAAAAGATTAGACCAAAATGTAAATTACAAATCGGAGATACTAAAACCAAACGAGTACAATAATTTAAATATTTGTGGAAGTGTTTTAATAGAGGACGGAAAATGCAACATCGAAATCCAAGTTCGCATTGGGTTGGCCAAAGATGCATTCCAAAAGCTAAGCAGAGTATTAAGAGACAGAAAAACCAAAAAACGATGCTGAGGATACTATGAAACGAATATGTGAGCAACGACGAGGTTTTAGAAAAAAATGGAAACAAAAAAGGAAAACTTATATTTAACATCAGGAAGAAAAAGTTGAGATTTCTAGGACACATAATGAGGAAAGAGGGCTTGGAAAATCCGATACTCACAGGACAGATTAACGGAAAGAGGGGCAGAGAATAATAGCGCATAACACTTGATGAGCTTAAATAAATGGATGGCGAAACAGGATTTTGTAGAAATAATGAAAATACAAAATTTATTAAGAGCTAAAAAGGACAGGAAATTTTGGAGAGCCATGATCGCCCACGTCCTGAAAGGACACGGACATATGAAGAATAAATCAAACATGTATTAACAATAATTTCCCCCCCAAAAACATGTTGTTGATGAAGAAAAAAGATTAGCTTTAAAGAAATCTAGGATATATATATATATATATATATATATATATATATATATATATAGGAAATTCTGTACAACACCTCCTACAGAAGGTAATGAAGGAAAGTGAGAAGAAAGGATTAAACATCAACTGTAAGAAGATAGAATACATGGTTGAGACCAAAATACAAATTGCAAATCAGAGATACGAAAATGAAACAAGTGCGGAAATTCAAATACCCGAGGAAGTATTTTAAAAGAGGACAGAAAGTGTGACATTGAGATCCGAGGACAAATTGGAATAGCCAAAGATGCATTTCAAAAGCTAAGCAGAGTATTAAGAGAGAGAAAAACTTCGCTAGAAACAAGGAAAAGAGTACTAAATTGCTACGTGATATCTGTCCTCCTGTTGGCAGTGAGTACTGGACGACCTCCTCAGAGACTTGAAGCAACAGAAATGTGGTTCTACAGAAGGATATTGAGAATACCATGGAACGAACATGTGAGCAACGAGAAAATGAAGACAAAACGGAAACATACTTAACATTAAGAAGAGACAGTTTTTTAGCGAACATAATGAGGAGAGAGGGTTTGGAGAATCTGATACTCACAAGACAGATTACAGGCAAGAGAGACAGAGGAAAGCAATGCATAATCAACTTAGTAATCTTGAGTAAATGGATGGCGGAACAGGGTTTAGGATAAGTAACAAAAAGAAAATTTATTAAGAGCTGCAAGGGACAGGAACTTTTGGAGAGCCATGATCGCCAAAGTTCTGAAGGGATACAAGCACATAAAGAAGAAGAATTTTAGGAAGCGGAAGTTGCTTCCCTTTGCTTGTATAATTCGCGCTTTTTTTTGGAACCGGTCATTAAATTATTGTTTGCAAATAAACTTAATGGATATGCAAAGTCAGACGAAAACGATCATTATGTCCGCGTCACGCGCTCATTCATTTTTCTGTTATGGTTTTTGATCACCACTTGTGCCCACTTCTTTAATGCAAAGATTGTTTGAGAAGATTATTGAAGCATTAAAAGGGAAAAATTCCCGAAAAACCTCTCATTAACCCCAGCTTTACAGTAAACATGCAAAGGAGGAGGCGGGGTCGTTCATGCGTTTGCACTTAGAGTTAAATCAAGCTCTGATACTTCATCCCTGTTTTTGTTTGATTATTAGGTTTGTGAACAATGCGATACTATTTGAAAATTATTACGGCCATAGGAAATTTACTGAATATCTAAAACATTGAAATAATTTAAACACGAGCAACGACCACACAAAAAGGTTTTATTGATGGAGTTCCTTTATTAAGAACAATCAAACACTTGCGAAGGACGTACCGTAAAAAAAGATGAGGGAGAGTCGCTTACTATACCAACGGATGATGCGCGCAAACGGGGACACGGGCAGACATTTCTAGACAGGGGGATGCGGGTATACAGGGGGTTGCGGTTATACAATTGCAGCCATTTACAACCGGGCAACGCCGGATATCTCGGTTAGTTTACAAATAAATAAATGATGGAAACGCTGATAGTAAAATGAACTGTTTCTATCCAGAAATCATTCGGCATACATTGACCAAACAGTATCACTGTCGGTTGACATTTATAAAAAGTTTTCTAAAAACATTTTTAGGGAATTAAACTTTTTAAATGTTTCTGTTCTTAATTCTTCTACACCAAGTAACCGCTTGTGTCTTAGTGGCTTTATTGCCTTGCTTGCGGTGATACGGATTAAAAGAAAAATGACTTCTAGACTAATGGTGAGATTAACATTTATAAAATCTTTCTATTAAGACAGTTTTTCACAAAATTCAAGTTCATTAAATGTTTTTTTTACCTTTTCTAGCATTGAAAGGGAGTTTCCTTCCAAGCTTTTTGTTTTTAACCCAATTTCAGTTCTTGAAACTTACTTCTTTCTTTTTTCTTTTTTTTTCCATTCAATGAAACGCTCTTCCAAACGTGTCATGTAGGTTCAATATCAGATCATTTCTTATTTTTAGAAATTATATTGAGATTATTTACAAATAAACAAATAATGAAAATGCTGGTCGTAATTTCTGTTTTAATTTCTGAGGTCAGGAGTTATCGTTATTTGAACTATCTATATTTAGACTATAGTCATCATCTTTGTTGTTTTCACAACGTTTCGACCGTTTTTCCCTCCGGCCTTTTTCAGGTGCATATCGATCTGATAATCTACAGATGTAACCTGAAATGAAACCTTTATTTAATCTACTGGTGTAGACTGTTCTTTTTCAAATGCCCATGTCTAGGGATATTTACGAGACATTGGCCAAGTAAATAAACAGGTTGATTTGAGAATTTGGTGATATAGTAGTTGTGGGTTCAATCCCTGGATCAGGCAGTGAGTACTTGCACTCAGTGGAAACCGATAAGCAATAAGTGAACAGTACTAAAAAATAGACGATGTCGCTAAATGTTTCGTTTTTAGTTAAGTGCAGTTTCCATTTTTGTTGTTTTTATCTGTTGGGAGTTATCAAATGGCGCGCGCGCGCGCGCGTGTGTGTATGTAAGTATGGACGGCAAAAATGACAAACTCGTCAGAAAGAAGAAAAACATAAAAATTGATTAATGATCTGAGGAAGGAAAGTATTAAAGTGGGACAGATTCGAGACCAGAGTTATGGGACACTCGGTGGGAATCACATTCATTAGATTTGGGAGCATTTTGTTAACAATTGCTCTGAAGTAGACGTTTTATGCAAATATATGCAAAGCAATTAAATCCAGCCGACCATCGTTAGTGGAGTGAATGCGGACGTCACTTGGTGTTTTAAGAGGGCGGACCTGTGCCATGCTAAACTTAGTATAATATTTACAGAAATCTATCTATCTATCTATCTATCTATCTATCTATATATATATCTTTGGTGATTTTCGCTTAGCACAGATATGGCACAAAGGAAACAACATGGGACATCAAGTGAAGATCGAACTTACTATTCAGTTGTAATTGTTTTACCGAGACAAGCCTGCTAACGCTTCTGCCATGTCGAGGTGATCTATCTATCTATGACTGTTCATATCTATCTATCTATCTATCTATCTATCTATCTATCTATCTATCTATCTTTGGCGGCTTAGCACAGATATGGCACAAAAGCCGACAACATGGGACATCAAGTGAAGATCGAACTTACTATTCAGTTGTAATTGTTTTACCGAGACAAGCCTGCTAACGCTTCTGCCATGTCGAGGTGATCTATCTATCTATGACTGTTCATATCTATCTATCTATCTATCTATCTATCTATCTATCTATCTATCTATCTATCTATCTATCTTTGGTGATTTTCTAAGCTTAGCACAGATATGGCACAAAGCCGACAACATGGGACATCAAGTGAAGATCGAACTTACTATTCAGTTGTAATTGTTTTACCGAGACAAGCCTGCTAACGCTTCTGCCATGTCGAGGTGATCTATCTATCTATGACTGTTCATATCATATCTATCTATCTATCTATCTATCTATCTATCTATCTATCTTTGGTGATTTTCTGCTTAGCACAGATATGGCACAAAGCCGACAACATGGGACATCAAGTGAAGATCGAACTTTATTCAGTAATTGTTTTACCGAGACAAGCCTGCTAACGCTTCTGCCATGTCGATTGATCTATCTATCTATGACTGTTCATATCTATCTATCTATCTATCTATCTATCTATCTATCTATCTATCTATCTATCTATCTATCTTTGGTAGAAGCTTAGCACAGATATGGCACAAAGCCGACAACATGGGACATTGAAGATCGAACTTACTATTCAGTTGAGGCAAACGCTTCTGCCATGTCGAGGTGATCTATCTATCTATGACTGTTCATATCTATTATCTATTTATCTATATCTATCTATCATCTATCTATCTATCTATCTTTGGTGATTTTCTAAGCTTAGCACAGATATGGCACAAAAGCCGACAACTTGAAGATCGAACTTACTATTCAGTTGTAATTGTTTTCCGAGACAAGGCTAAGCTTCTGCCATGGAGGTAATCTATCTATCTATTGAATCTATCTATCTATCTATCTATCTATCTAAACTATCTTTGGTGACTTAGCACAGATTGACAACATGGGACATCAAGTGAAGATGACTATTATTAATTGTTTTACAGAATGCTAACGCTTCTGCCATGTGGATCTATCTATTATGACTGTTCATATCTATCTATCTATCTATCTATCTATCTATCTATCTATCTATCTAATCTATCTTTGGTGATTTTCTAAGCTTAGCACAGATGGCACAAAACGACAACATGGGACATTGATCAACTTACTATTCAGTTGTAATTGCAGAAAGCCTGCTAAGCTTCTGCCATGTCGAGGTGATCTATCTATCTATGACTGTTCATATCTATCTATCTATCTATCTATCTATCTATCTATCTATCTATTCATATCTATCTATCTTTTGGTGATTTTCTAAGCTTAGCACAGATATGGCACAAAGCCGACAACATGGGGACATCAAGTGAAGATCGAACTTACTATTCAGTTGTAATTGTTTTACCGAGACAAGCCTGCTAACATGTCGAGGTGATCTATCTATCTATGACTGTTCATATCTATCTATCTATCTATCTATCTATCTATCTATCTATCTATCTATCTTTGGTGATTTTCTAAGCTTAGCACAGATATGGCACAAAGCCGACAACATGGGACATCAAGTGAAGATCGAACTTACTATTCAGTTGTAATTGTTTTACCGAGACAAGCCTGCTAACGCTTCTGCCATGTCGAGGTGATCTATCTATCTATGACTGTTCATATCTATCTATCTATCTATCTATCTATCTATCTATCTATCTATCTATCTATCTTTGGTGATTTTCTAAGCTTAGCACAGATATGGCACAAAGCCGACAACATGGGACATCAAGTGAAGATGAACTTTATTCAGTTGTAATTGTTTTAAAAAAATAGCTTCTGCCATGTTGATCTATCTATCTATGACTGTTCTCTATCTATCTATCTATCTATCTATCTATCTATCTATCTATCTATCTATCTTTGGTGATTTTCTAATTAGCACAGATATGGCACAAAGCCGACAACATGGGACATCAAGTGAAGATCGAACTTACTATTCAGTTGTAATTGTTTTACCGAGACAAGCCTGCTAACGCTTCTGCCATGTCTATCTATCTATCTATCTGTTCATATCTATCTATCTATCTATCTATCTATCTATCTATCTATCTATCTATCTATCTTTGGTGATTTTCTAAGCTTAGCACAGATATGGCACAGCCGACAACATGGGACATCAAGTGAAGATCGAACTTACTATTATGTTGTAATTGTTTTACCGAGACAAGCCTGTATGTATGCCATGTCGAGGTGATCTATCTATCTATGACTGTTCATATCTATCTATCTATCTATCTATCTATCTATCTATCTATCTATCTATCTTTGGTGATTTTCTAAGCTTAGCACAGATATGGCACAAAGCCGTATGGGACATCAAGTGAAGATCGAACTTACTATTCAGTTGTAATTGCAATGCTAACGCTTCTGCCATGTCGAGGTGATCTATCTATCTATGACTGTTCATATCTATCTATCTATCTATCTATCTATCTATCTATCTATCTATCTATCTATCTATCTTTGGTGATTTTCTAAGCTTAGCACAGATATGGCACAAAGCCGACAACATGGGACATCAAGTGAAGATCGAACACTATTCAGTTGTAATTGTTTTACCGAGACAAGCTAACGCTTCTGCCATGTCGAGGTAATCTATCTATCTATGACTGTTCATATCTATCTATCTATCTATCTATCTATCTATCTATCTATCTATCTTTGGTGATTTTCTAAGCTTAGCACAGATATGGCACAAAAGCCGACAACATGGGACATCTTCATGAAGATCGAACTTACTATTCAGTAATTGTTTTTACCGAGACAAGCCTGCCTAACGCTTCTGCCATGTCGAGGTGATCTATCTATCTATGACTGTTCATATCTATCTATCTATCTATCTATCTATCTATCTATCTATCTATCTATCTATCTATCTTACTTATCACAGATATGGCACAAAGCCGACAACATGGGACATCAAGTGAAGATCGAACTTACTATTCAGTTGTAATTGTTTTTACCGAGACAAGGCAACGCTTCTGCCATGTCGAGACAATCTATCTATGACTGTTCATATCATCTATCTATCTATCTATCTATCTATCTATCTATCTATCTATCTATCTATCTATCTATCTTTGGTGATTTTCTAAGCTTACACAGATATGGCAAAAGCACCGACAACATGGGACATCAAGTGAAGATGAACTTACTATTCAGTTGTAAACATGTTTGCCAATTGATCTATCTATCTATGATGTTCATATCTATCTATCTATCTATCTATCTATCTATCTATCTATCTATCTATCTATCTTTGGTGATTTTCTAAGCTTAGACAGATATGGAAAGACAACATGGGACATCAAGTGAAGATCGAACTTACTATTCAGTTGTAATTGCCGAGACAAGCCTGCTAACGCTTCTGCCATGTCGAGGTGATCTATCTATCTATGACTGTTCATATCTATCTATCTATCTATCTATCTATCTATCTATCTATCTATCTATCTTTGGTGAAACTTAGCACAGATATGGCACAAAGCCGACAACATGGGACATCAAGAAGATCGAACTTACTATTCAGTTGTAATTGTTTTACCGAGACAAGCCTGCTAACGCTTCTGCCATGTCGAGGTGATCTATCTATCTATGACTGTTCATATTATCTATCTATCTATCTATCTATCTATCTATCTATCTATCTATCTTTGGTGGAGCACAGATATGGCACAAAAGCAAACAACATGGGATAAAAGATCGAACTTACTATTCAGTTGTAATTGTTTTACCGAGACAAGCCTGCTAACGCTTCTGCCATGTCGAGGTGATCTATCTATCTATGACTGTTCATATCTATCTATCTATCTATCTATCTATCTATCTATCTATCTTTGGTGATTTTCTAAGCTTAGCACAGATATGGCGTGAAAAGCCGACAACATGGGATATCAAGTGAAGATCGAATACTATTCAGTATAATTGTTTTACCGAGAAAGCCTGTAACGCTTCTGCCATGTCGAGGTGATCTATCTATCTATGACTGTTCATATCTATCTATCTATCTATCTATCTATCTATCTATCTATCTATCTATCTTTGGTGATTTTTTTACAGATATGGCACAAAGCCGACAACATGGGACATCAAGTGAAGATCGAACTTACTATTCAGTTGTAATTGTTTTACCGAGACAAGCCTGCTTCTGCCATCGAGGTGAAATCTATGACTGTTCATATATCTATCTATCTATCTATCTATCTATCTATCTATCTATCTATCTATCTATCTATCTTTGGTGATTTTCTTTAGCACAGATATGGCACAAAAGCCGACAACATGGGACATCAAGTGAAGATCGAAACTATTCAGTTGTAATTGTTTTACCGAGACAAGCCTGCTAACTGCCATGTCGAGGTGATCTATGAATGAAAATATCTATCTATATCTATCTATCTATCTATATCTATCTATTCTTTGGTGATTTTCCCTTTAGCACAGATATGGTTTTTGGGACATCAATGAAGATCGAACTTACTATTCAGTTGTAATTGTTTTACCGAGACAAGCCTGCTAACGCTTCTGCCATGTCGAGGTGATCTATCTATCTATGACTGTTCATATCTATCTATCTATCTATCTATCTATCTATCTATCTATCTATCTATCTATCTATCTTTGGTGATTTTCTAAGCTTAGCACAGATATGGCACAAAGCCGACAACATGGGACATCAAGTGAAGATCGAACTTACTATTCAGTTGTAATTGTTTTACCGAGACAAGCCTGCTAACGCTTTGCCATGTCGAGGTGATCTATCCATTCTATGACTGTTCATATCTATCTATCTATCTATCTATCTATCTATCTATCTATCTATTATCTATCTATCTATCTTCGTATATGGCAAAAAGCCGACAAATGTGAAGATCGAACTTACTATTCAGTTATAATTGTTTTACTGAGACAATATATATATCTATCTATCTATATGTTATATATATATCTATCTATATATATCTATCTTTGGTATATCGACAACATCGAACACTATTCAGTTGTAATTGTTTTAACAAACCTGCTAACGCTTCTGCCATGTCGAGGTGATCTACAAACCTTATTTTGGGATTTTCAAGCTATTTATCAAGTGAAAAACTTACTATTTCTTAATTTTACCGAGACAAGCCTGCTAACCTTTATGTCGAGGATCTATCTATCTATGACTGTTCATATCTATCTATTATCTATCTATCTATCTATTATCTAATAAACTTAGCACAGATATGGCACAAAGCCGACAACATGGGACATCAAGTGAAGATCGAACTTACTATTCAGTTGTAATTGTTTTACCGAGACAAGCCTGCTAACGCTTCTGCCATGTCGAGGTGATCTATCTATCTATGACTGTTCATATCTATCTATCTATCTATCTATCTATCTATCTATCTATCTATCTATCTTTGGTGATTTTCTAAGCTTAGCACAGATATGGCCATGGGACATCAAGTGAAGATCGAACTTACTATTCAAACTTCTGCCATGTCGAGGTGATCTATCTATCTATGACTGTTATATCTATCTATCTATCTATCTATCTATCTATCTATCTATCTATCTATCTATCTATCTTTGGTGATTTTTTTAGCACAGAAAAAGCCGACAACATGGGACATCAAGTGAAGATCGAACTTACTATTCAGTTGTAATTGTTTTACCGAGACAAGCCTGCTAACGCTTCTGCCATGTCGAGGTGATCTATCTAATGACTGTTCATATCTATATCTATCTATCATCTATCTATTCTATCTATCTATCTTTGGTGCCTTAACAGATATGGCACAAAGCCGACAACATGGGACATCAATTGTATTCAGTTGTAATTGTTTTATATATATATCTATGACTGTTCATATCTATCTATCTATCTATCTATCTATCTATCTATCTATCTATCTATCTATCTAATCTATCTTTGGTGATTTTCCGACAGTGAAATCGAACTATTCAGTTGTAATTGTTTTACCGAGACAAGCCTGCTAATGCCATGTCCGTGAATCTATGACTGTTCATATCACATCTATCTAGGATTGGCACAAAGCCGACAACATGGGTTTGAAGATCGAACTTACTATTCAGTTGTAATTGTTTTACCGGAGACAAGCCTGCTAAATGCCATGTCGAGGTAATTAAATGACTGTTCATATCTATCTATCTATCTATCTATCTATCTATCTATCTATTATCTATCTTTGGTGATTTTCTAAGCTTAGCACAGATATGGCACAAAGCCGACAACATGGGACATCAAGTGAAGATCGAACTTAATTCAGTTGTAATTGTTTTACTGAGACAAGCCTGCTAACGCTTCTGCCATGTCGAGGTGATCTATCTATCTATGACTGTTCATATCTAATCTATCTATCTATTATCTATCTATCTATCTATCTATCTATCTATCTTTGGTGATTTTCTAAAAACAGATAAAAGTGAAGA